>JARPMJ010001872.1:0-139884 GCA_033366665.1 Phoxinus dragarum | reverse complement strand
AGGCATACTTCTGACTTTTACTTAAGTAAGATGTTGATGTAGTAATTCTACTTTTACTTAAGTATATATTTTGCAGGGTAATTGTACTTTTACTTAAGTACTAAACTTGAGTACTTCCTCCACCACTGTATATATATATATATACAGGTGAAACTCGAAAAATTTGAATATCGTGCAAAAGTTCATTTATTTCAGTAATTCAACTTAAAAGGTGAAATTAATATATTATATAGACTCATTACATGCAAAGTGAGATATTTCAAGCCTTTATTTGTTATAATTTTGATGATATATATATATACATATAGCCTATATAATGTGCTATATATACACTGTATTTATATATACTGTAATCTGCTTTTTTGCACAGAAATGGAAGTATTTTTCAATTTTTTATTCAATACCATGTTTTGTGGCACAGAGGTGCTATAAATGTATTTACGCAGGAATCATGATTGCAGGATTATTCTACTGCTCAAAAGATGATTGCGCATTCACGTACACAGCCTTGCTCTGATTGTCATGACAACTAGGTTTGTGCCTTTGAGAGAATATCACGGTCTTTGAAGTAAGCCTAAAAATATTCTGTCGGACAGCATGACTTTGGAGGAATAAAGGCTTGTTAGCCATTACTCTAGTCTGAATTGAGCACTTACATTCATTAGTATGTTACCTTATTATCTAGCTAGCGGCCCTCACAGTAACTTTAACCACCACTGTCCTATTGCTGCTAATGTTTTGTATGGATTCAGGGTGTTTTGTAACTATTAAAGCATGATGCTCCTGTGGAGAGCCTTTTTTTACACAATTTTATAATGTAAACCACTTTTTTATCGCACATTTTTTTTGCCCTGAGATACTCAGATATTTTATGATGCATTTGGACTTTAGGGTTGATGCTTCCTGCAGGTTCAGACATGATTTCCACAAGACGAATGTAATGAAGCCAATAAATAAGTCAAGAAAATAATAATAATAATATTGGCAATTGATAATGTTTTGGGCATTTCAAAGCAAAAAGAAAAAAAATCCTGCTGACATTTTCCTCAGTAACACTAATGGACCTCTTTCCCTGAACAGCCCACAACAGACACTTTCCTTGAAATCCTGCAACATAATCTAGAATCTTTCACAAGAGATACTTAAACAAGTGGCTGAAAATACCTCAAGGACCATACACTGTCAAACAAGACATGATTATTCCTGATATACTTTCTTTTCAGTGAATGTATCAGAAAAGATGTTGGCATCTAAAAACATAGCCACTACACTACATTATAAGAATACAAATACTCTGTAAAGCAGAGTCTAGTGTCACACAAAGCAATATATGGCATTTCTACCAAATCGGCCTCACATGGTTTGTTATTTTCAATCTAAATGTTGGGGGCATATATCGCTTATGAAGCCAGCTGGAGTGTCAATGAAGGAACTGTTCCTGTCTGCTATGCTGCTATCCCATCATGAACTACACTTCCCATAACCCACTGCCTGCTGGACTCATTATTTTCTCATTACTTCCACCTGTGTGTGATTTATGCCTTCTGTACACCTAAAGACTTTGAAAAGATTTAGAAAAGACTTTATAAGATTATCAGCTCACATCTAAAGACTTGGTTTCACAGACTCACGGTCTCAGACTAAAGATTTGACAAACACTGAATCTTGTAGTGACACTATTTACAAGACTACAACACATTTTTTTCCTCCATTAAAATAGGCATTTTTGTGCATATTTTTTGTTTGATGAGTAAAAATATGTTAATTTATATTGTTTAATTACAATGAATCACTTTCTTTTCCAGGAATGAAAAAAAATCAAATTAGACATTGTTATGTGAACATCTCTTAATAAAGAGTTGACTATTTAATGGGATGACCTAACTTTTTCCCATGACTGTATATGGGGGTTATGAATCTATATCATTATATGATGAGAACAATAGTTTGAACTAAATGTCTTGAAAGGGTAAAATTTTAAATGCAGGCATGTCGATGGCTTCGGCAATATCGGTCCACTTCTTTTCTTTTTCCATTATGTCGTGGTATAAATGGCAGTTTACATCAAAAAGACACGGCTGCTCTGCCCACAGCTCGACAAGGCGCTTCTCTTTATCCACGGTCCATTTTCGCCTACTTGCCGCTCGTTGTGTTTCCACGGTCCGTCGACATGTTTCTTTGTTGTGACGGATGGCTTCCTGTTTCCGGTTTTCTTAGAACAAATTTATTGGTTGTTGATTGTTTTACGTCACTATGACTACACTAGGACTTGCGATAATATCAAACATGTTTGATATGAAAGACTAGAGAAAGACTTGCATAAATCGGGTCGCCGACTGCAGATTATCCCCTCACATTTAACGATCGAGACGACGGGAGCGCGCAGAGACTCCAGTAAGATTCCTAAAGACTGCCGGTCTTTAGTCTGGGACTGTGAAAATCCTTTGGTGTACGCCCGGCATAACTCGTTTGTGTTTGCCTATATATAAGCCCTGTGTGTTCTGTCATTCTTTGTGAAGTCTTGTAAGTCTCTGAGCATTATTTCTGGTCTTGGACTCGGTCTTGGACTCGGTCTTGGACGTATTGTTTGCCCTGTGGATTGACCCTCGCCTGTTATATGGATTATGATTCAGGATTGCCCCAATAAAAGCTGCATTTGGATCCTCAACCCAAGTCTCGGAGCAGTAGGTAACGGGTATACAGAATGGATCAATCATGAGAATGTAAAAATTATTATCAAGTGTCATACTGTAAATGAAAAATGTACCAAGAGGAAAATGGGTAATACTTTATTTCGATAGTCCACTTTAGACATTCTACTAACTATAAATAACTTTGCAACTACGTACATGTCAACTAACTGTCATTAGAGGATTAGTAGACTGTCTGCTTAATATCTGCTAACTCTTTATTTTGTTGGTCCCCCAACAGATATTCTACAGACTATAAGTAACTTGGCAACTACAAGTCAATTTATTCTCCTAACCCGAACCCTAACACCTAACCATAACCTAACAGTTTACTGACAGTCTACTACAGTCTACTAATACTCTAATGAGAGCTAGTTTACATGTAGTTGAAAAGCAGTGTTGGGGAGTAGTTAACTACAAGTAGCGACGCTACTAACTTAACTACATTTTTCAGTAGCTTGGCAGTAGCTCAGTTGCTTTTTAAACAGTGTAGCTTTTCCAGTAGCCAACTACATTTTGCAGCAAGTAGCGGTGGTAGCGCGAGCAAAAGCTACATTGCGTTTTGTCGAGCCTGCGCGAATCAGCGCGATGCCAGGATATTCTTCTTTTAGAGTTGTGACGTTCGCGAACGAACCGATTCTTTTGAACGGCTCATAAACATGAACGATGGGAGCCGAGTCGCGGCTGGAGGGGAGCCGTTCTTTCTGTCGTTCCTTTTTTTCCTATGCGTGTTTCAAACAGATGCACACAAATGAGCTCCTCCGCGAGACAGAACAGTTATAGGGGGAGGGGCGCACCCAGCGCAGGGGTGTTGTGTGATGATAGTTGTGTTCCATTTTATTTATTCTAATTTTATCTACAGTATATATTTAAAACTTTAAATATTTTTTGTTTTCTATCAAAATGTTCTTGTGTGGAAGTGTTTGTAGTAAAAGCTGTTTTGCACAGAAATTCATTGCAGCCGGCTTTGTTTTTGATGTTTATTTGTGAGTAGGTATGAATAACATAGTCAACGTAGCTTTACAGCATACAAACACTTTGGTAAATCCAAAATAGTGATGTCACTGTCTAAGCAGAGGGATGTTGTGCGACCCTATATGGCCACACATGACAAATGAGGTAATAATCAATATTTCAGAATAATTCAAACTCAGATATTGGTGTGTGATATCTGAGTTTTAATTATTTGACTACAAATCTCACCTCATCATTCATCCCAGTGATTATTTCCAGGCTAAACTGAGATGTCCCCAAGCTGGCTTCTTAAAACTAACTACTGGTAAATATTTAAAAGAGCCAAAAACAGATCGCCAAGATCCGGATCCCCTCAAAGAGCCATTTTTTGCCATTACCGCCACCTGTTGTTTAATCACGCATCTTGCGGATAACGGTTCACTGACGTACAGAAGTGGGTTGACACACCCATATTATCCATGATGGAGCAAGACGTGGCGGCAGATTTGAAGGATGGAGGAACAACTAATGTTAATTACCCATGGCCTTATTTGTCCAAGTTCATATTCGTTGCAATTTTGCACTTTTGACAAATAGTCTGAGATATTTGAGTGTAGTGTGTAATAAAACAATACTCTTTGAAATCATAATTGTATTGCATTGTTTTAAACACTAAATGTTTTACTTAAAACATTCCTCAGACACTTATTCAGTTATTTATAATATACGTTGTTCAAAAAAATCAAAAGTAGTTTCAATGTAGCTAGCTACTTTTTGATAGTAACTTGTAGTGTAGCTAACTACTTTTCCAAAAGGGTAGCTTGACTGTAGTTTAACTACTTTAACTTACGAGTAGCTTGTAGCTTGTCAAACTACAGTTTCAGAGTAGCTTCCCCAACACTGTTGAAAAGTTACTTAGTTACTAGAATGTCTAAAGTGGACTATCGAAATAAAGTGTAAAATGAAATGTAATTTCTCAGGCAATTTAACAGAGATTGCAGATGAACCAACTGAGTAGTTCCTTCAAGAACTAAAAATGGGAACAAACAAATGGAAAAAAAAATAGTGTAGAGTTGTCAAATGAACGTGGATAGGATATCATTTTACTAGAAATGTTGAATATTTGAGTGAAATCAATGACTTAAGAGTAGACTTTGGTATTTTGACAAATGTGTGCACAGTTTGTGACGTTGTTGAGATGTATACATTTATTAGTGTATTTTTCTCAGAAGAAACATCTGAGAAGCATGAGAGACCCAAAACATATTCCATGCAAATGTCTTTGTAATTGGTAAAGTGCTCCAGTTCTTTAATATATTATACATTGTGACCTCTCCATGAATAGTAAATCGGTATCTTGGCAGGCATTTAAAAATTCCAAGAGATTTATTTGGATTGTATCCATAATTTTCATTGTTCAAAACACACACTGTGGTTTGGGGACTTCAATGTAGCAGCAAAAGCGGTAACCATGGTTACGACTGATCAGCCGAGGCTTCTTCTCCAGCCTACAAAAGCAGGTGGACTGAAAAACTCAGAGAAACAGCCTGGCCCCTAGTGCTGTCACAATCCACAGGACTCTTCATTTGTCATTCATAACAAGCAAGCCATCAAATCGTGAGGCTTTTTCCCCCCACTAGGACTTTCTTAAGTGGATAATGAGTTTTCATCTTTTTAGCTGTTACCTAATTATACCGTGTTAAAACACCCAATGGAAACCAGGCAATTGTGTTAAAAACTAAAGGGAATCTATAGTTTTTGCCATTCTTATTGAATGCTAAAATCTCTCATCTGTATGCAATTTTAGTCACAATATGTTGTCCACAGGAACTTTTCAAACAAAACTAGGGTACTAAGGTACTAAGGTTAATAGCACAACGCAGGCTTGCTTAATTTCATTTCAGTTAAATATCATACGGTGGTGTATTGCTGCCACATACATATTATTTTTTACACTCTTTGTCGTAATAAGGAGATGTTATGTTGTTAAAACAGCATTTTTCTCATAAATTTTTTTTTCCGTAATAATGAGATGTCAACTAGAATAGTTTTTTTCCGTAATAACGAGCTGTTAAAATTATATATTTTATCGTAATAATGACATCATAACTATGTTTTTATTGTTACAAAAACTATTTTGTACGTGATGCCACATAAACGAGGATCTGCACATTGCTCGAGTTACTGCATGAGGGATAACTGGAATACACTTCTAATTTTATTTTTTTATATTGTTGTTTTTATTGTAGCGTCATACTTAAAAATATACAGTGTGATTTAATTAAAATTACATTAACCTGACTTTGAAAAATTAGTTAAATCTTGTATAACTTACCAAAATAAGTTAAAGCAATGTAAAGACATACCATGGCTAATCTCCAATCTGTCTACAGTATAATGCTGTCCAATCATTGCACTCAAACCTGGTGATATTTTTACCCATTATTTTGAATAATCAACTCCGTCACATGCAAAATATGTCGTTTTAATTATATAAGATCTCGTTATTACAGGAAAAGCTTATTGTTTTTATGACATGTTGTTATTACGAGAAAATATATTGTTTTTAGCCACATAATATCAGGTTGTTGCGAGAAAATATGTAGTTTTAACATAGTTTATATGTTGTTATTTATAGTTTATATGACACAACACCTTGTTATTATGAGAAAATGGTTTAAACAGCATAAAATATTGTTATTACAACATAATTGAGTGGAAAAAATAATATGCGGCAGCAATGTGCCACCATACTGTTATATTTACATCTGTTTAAATAAAGTTTGGGTTCACACACCTTCCATTGCCTTGCCAGTATTCCAGTATCCCACTTTTTCTGACCAATCAACTCCATCACAAGGGAACCTGTGCTCAAAAAATGTCATGATACTCATGGACACGCCATAATGTCAGCGACAAAGGCGGCTGAAGATGTCGAAAGGAAAAGAGATGTTCTGTGATAATCTGCCCATATACCCTTTACCTCTCACCCCTCTGTCTAATGCACACCTCTTTGTCCTTTCTGATAGACCTCTTGTACACCGAGTCTATCCCGCTCAATGGTGACGAATCAAATCTCCACCCCATGCAGGGATACTGGATTCAGGCTATTTGCCAAAACTCTCAGCACAGTTTTGTCTGATACCCAAAATCAGTAACACTGTATTATTAACTAAAAAAATCTTCTATCAGCCTGAGATGTTGAGAAATGAAGCCCGAAAGCAGGAGACAATGATGATAAAAAGAGAAAACGTTGTCTTGTATTACTTTGTCTGACTAGATACAAATCCAAAAGGAAAAGCAATAGAAAATGACTGCTTCACAAAATCCTCCAGTGACGTTAAAAGCCTTGAGCCGGAGACATTCTCTTATCTCTAACCCGTGAAGACAAATATCCCTTCACACCACGCAATCATTGGATTAAACAACAATAAAAAGCACTACAAAAGCAAGGGTAATAAGCAAAATAATAAAAATGGTCAAATGATTATGATTAAACTAAATGATTATACAATTATAAATGAATAGATGCCATTAGGTTGCCATTACGAATCAGTAACACTTTAGTTTAGGGTCCAATTATCAACTTACAATTCTCATTAATTAGTTGCTTATTAGCATGTCATGCCTATTACTATGATATTGGCTGTTTAATACTTATAAAGCACATATTGATCGGTTAGTTAATGATATAGTTGTTTGTATTCAAATAAATGAGAATAGATTAAAATGATTTGTATGTGTGCATTATGAATGGCAATTTAATGAAATGCTTGCTTTAGGGGAAATTTTGCACTTTAGCAATTTTGCATATTGTGATAATTAGTTAAAATATGCCTTATTTAAAAAAAAATTGTTTTGTGTATTATAATTAAAAAAATACTTAATTAAAACTGAGCTCTTTTGACTTTCTTTTAGTGTTTTAATCTTGTTTTTAGTTCGTCTGCATTAACTTACCGCTCACAAACAAGCAAAGACGAGAAAATAAGTCATGCATTATGTGTCTTTTCTTTCATTAGAACCAAATAACATCTGACACACTGAATATTTCAATTTTCAGACCCGAGTCGAGTGTTAGCCTATATTTGCGAGGTAAAATTGCAAGGCGTGCGTTTCAATTATTCACTCTCGCCACGAAAATATGAACAGCCAGAGAGATTTCAATGCAACGTAGACCAGCGCTGTCTTGCTCTTCTAATCACATTCACATAAAGGAAATCTTAAATCACTCAATTTACCCCAATGAATGAGCTAAGCTCAATGTCTGCACTTCATGTCAAGCGGCCATTGAAAGGGATGAATTATCCATACTGCAAATGTAGTTTGACTTATTATTCTGTAGAGGTGAGGATTGACATGGATTTTTGAAGATCAGATTCAGGAGCGACTCTAAACACTTAGTTTTAAATGGAGGTAATCTATGGATCAGATAAAGAAATCCGTGCACGTTTCCTCGCAGTTGGAGACCGAGTAATGTATTCAACTGAGCTGGAGGGAATCTTTTCATGTGAGAGGGCAAATCATACGGTTATTATTCAGTGTTTGGCAAATTAAGTGTTACTGGGGGTTGGGGGGTTAGAATATGTACTAGAGCTTTGCGTAAATATGAAATCCTTCCATGTAATGGAGAATCGGGTCTTTAAGTTCAATTGGAAAATGATGAAAACTAGTTGCTGAGCAAATCAACTGCAACTTCAGTGAGAAAGAAAACTGCATTTGGACACGGTCATAATAAAATCAGCCATTTTAAATGAGAACTTTGGAGCAGCTAAAAGTTATTGCGCACCAGCAACTTACTATTATTACTTTCCTGCAATTTTGCTCATCTGTCTAGAAATAACAGCACTCAAAAGTTACGGTGCACAGTTCAATGAGAAGGCAGAAATACTCAATGCAGTATGACCTTTTTCTGCACAAACGAACGTTTCGCATATATTCTTTTAAAGGTTAACGTTTGTGATACTGCCCTTCAAATATAATACAGCTCTACAAAAGAAGCCAATGAACACGTAACACAAAGTGAGTTTAAAACCTTGGAGCAATTAAATACTAAGAGTGAAACATTTCGTATGAAGTGTATACAGTGGTGTTGATGCCGAGACTAACACACGAGTGGCATCAGGCACTGAAACAATACAGAAATACTTCTACCGGTGGCTAAAAGAGACCTAGGAAACAATGTGATTGATTCTTGAAGCAATTATAAAAAATAATAGGAACCATAACAACATGTGGCTTTAATTACTGACGTTACTTGATAATTACACTTTTTGAATGTAATAGAAAGTTTTTCCTGAAATTGAAGAGGAGAAAGTGTAAAGTGTTGCCTGGTCGGGACACAATTTTTATTAGCACTAGATAGCCACAGTGTTTACACTCTTTGGAGAAAATCATCTTACCTATATGTTTAGCTAGGATAGGAAAAAGTAATTTAACATTAAAAAAATGCACATACAAAACTTTTAAAGGACCAACGTGACGACTATGACCATGTTGATGTATTTCCAATTGAAACAGGAACATATGGGGAGGAACATATTAAAGAGTTAAGGGCCGTTCACTCCAAGAACGATAACTATAAAAATAACAAATAGGTCTAATTATACTCTAGCGGACAATAACGTTTCGTTTTTTTTTATAAGCGCGCACTGCAGTTATGTCATTTCTCACTTTAAATGATCAGCTTTTTAAAACCGGGTGCATTCTGATTGGCTGTCAATGTTTTTATTGTTCTTCAACACTATGGAAAAAAATCATTCTGAAAGTTATTCCAAGATCTTGTTCCTCGATATCATCATTATAGTTGAAGTGTGGACTCTGCTATTCTTTTAAAGGTAGACTGAATAAACTTTATCATTAGCGTTATAGTATTACCCATGGTATGAATGGTTCTATTCATTTAACTGCAAAACCGACCTAATCTCACGAGAAAACGTAAGTATTTTACAGCACGAGGTGGCGATTTCATATGAATTTGTATGATGTGATTCATACAAAAACATTTTTAGAGAAAAAGTGAAAAAAAAAAAAAAAAATGATGGTCCATCCCTATACCTGCCGTAAGCAGATAATATGAAATGAACCAATGAGATTGTAAGAATTCATACAAGCCGGGTGCACACTGTGCGATTAATAATAGTACCTAACCCTGACTGTTGCTTGTCTTAAAGTGCCCTATTATGCTTTTTCAAATATCCCCTTTCATGCGGTGTGTAATAGCTGTCGTGGGTGAATGTCAACTTCTGAAAAGTTGTAGTTGAAAGTGCATGATAACTCACAAAAGGAAGAATCGACTCTGAACAAGTCGTCAGGAATTCCAGTCTCACTTCCGTGTCCTGCATACGTAAAGCAATGACTAATTTGCATAATGCCCGACTATGGTCTTCATTGGCTGCCCAATGGGCTGCCCGTCTACTTTGATCTGTCCTCAGTTAATGCTGATAGTGAGGAATTAGTTGCTACATCTCATAATGTACCTAAAAGACAGTAGCGTATCTCTGAGAAACGTCCTGCTAGAGCCGTCCTTGCGATGGAGGTTCGGGTTGAATTACTAGTTCTTCCAGTGTTTCATCGTCGGACTCGCGCTCGGATTGATATGGTAAAATCGACGCCATCAATGTCTTTACAGTGTGTACAATCATGCATAATATATATATAGGTGTGTATGTGTATATATATGATTATGAATAAAGATAAATCAACAATATTTTCAAGCATTTTTTTATTACGGTAATAATAGGCTATGGAGTATTAAAAATATTCTGATAAAATATTTTTTGTCAATTAACAAGCTTGTAGATGGGCTCAAACCTAACCGCCATTTTGATACAGTGAAGGCCATGTAACTACAGCAGCTCAAGAAATCACAACGAAAACTAAAGCATATTGTTGCTTTATCTAAATTAATAAGAGAACAGATCATAAGAGTCCATAGATCTGATGTTTGGGAAACAGCTACACATATAAAGGAGTTTTATGCTGTCCTATTCAGCCCAGCTCTCGAATAACCTTCCCCAATAGTCTATAACACTAGAATAGCCTACTGTTTGTGAACTTGAAACATTTGTAAACCTGAATCATTTGCAACCCTGAACATGTAACGTTACATGAATGGTGTAAATTCATTTGAACCACAAAGATGGCATATTCCTGACTGGTGTGTTGAAGTTTGCTGACTGCAGGACGTATGACATCTTCCACAACACTGAAATTAACTTTGCTCCCTTTTAAGCCACACTTAACGTTCCTCTTCACTTCACTCACAGTATATTTGTAAGCATCTTCAAGCCTCGTAGGTGTAATTACCTGCTGGAGTTCTGTTTCCATTTAGTGGAAGTACTTCCTGGAAACCGCAACCGCCACTGAAGGTGTGTAAAACGGAGAACTCTCTCAGGCTCAATAATAAAAGCAAACACACAGGCTGCGTTCCAAACCGCATACTCAATGAGTAGGTACTTAATTTCAATAAGTACTTACTTAACGAGCGCTAAAAGAGTAGGTACTTTATAGCCAAATCTCGTTAAGTATGAATGCGAACCGGACATCTGCCATGTTGACGTTATCATGTGACCTACGACGCGTTATCACAAGTGCAACAACTTAAAAGATTTGAACGACACGTTTAATTCATCTATCTGATATTGATTAAACTTGCTAATTTTATGGTCTTTTAAAAGAAACTGCTGCCCATTTATTTTGAGAATACATTTAGGGTTGATTTAAGTTCTTATATTTAACTCTACTTATTTGACCCCACCGTTTTATCCTTAACGATATTATTTATTTTTTATTACGAAATCCCAAAATTGTCATCTCTTGAATATGTTGTTACTTTCTTTATTTTATATCCAAACATTTTCATCCACAAGCAAAAGTGGCTTACTGCTGTTTTCCTCTTTTTCTGTCATTTCATCCCTCAGACCTATAAATAACAAAAAAAAATTTTTTTTAATGTATTTTAATTAATTATTTAAGAAAATATATAAGATATTCAACCTTTTTCCTCAGTATAAAATCTCATATTATGTATGCAAACCCATGATATATATATATATACACCTCATAACATCAGTAACTCGACAGCCCTACAGAACGGTTTTCCTCAGCGTCTGTAATCTCTGCACAAACACAAAGGAGACTTTGGGCAGCTGTGTGAAGATTAGCCTTTGGAGAAAACTTTTGGTTTTATACGTATCATTAATATTAAAAATCAATATTACCCCAGAATGAATTGCATTGCTATCCCACCCCAAACCATACAATAATAACAACGACAAATACTTAATTATATTACTTTTTACTGAAAATTATATAATTCAATAAAACAAATGTAATGTATGTCAAATGACATAGCTATGCATGAATACAATCTAGATGTGTATATTGTGAACATATCTACATTTTCATTCAAACAATTAATTAAAGCATTAATTAATTAAATAATTATATTTTATTTACTGACAACAATGATAAATATTAATAAATGAATGAAAGTCACCATCACACAATAAAACAAATGCATATACCGGTACAAGTCAACACATGAAACAAAGCTTTATTCAAACTACAATCATGTATGTAGACTACAGGCGCTGAACCACATTTACTGCCATCTCAACACAGCGGTTCCCATTCTGCGGCTTTATTCTGATGAACCAGCGGACCGCCAGAGGTGAGCCGTGCCGGAGTGCCGGAGGTTGTTGTGTGATGTGTTGTGCTTCACAATCTGAGGCAATAAGGGCCGGTGGAGTGATGGAGGGTCTCGTCCATGGCACGATCTACAGGATTCAGCTCTGTGCTCCTCATCCTCAGTGCTCACGTCTGCTGACATTTCAGATCCTACAAAAATGCACAAACACAACACAAAAGCAGTAGTTTTAACAGCACAATGTCATTTGAGTTCAGTATTATTTAGCAGACAATAACGCTTTTTTCCACAAATGCCGCCATCATCTTTCCTTGCAGGTCCTGCTCCACCACAACAGCTGTGCAGCAAATGCACAGAAATCAAGAATCAGAAAAGTGCTGTAATAGCTCTGTTTGAAATTACAATAATTAAAATAAAACTACAACTTAATATTTAAATAGTTGTTGTTATTCATTTCTGTAGTATACTTCAGCTTCATGCATCCAACATTCCCTGTAACATCCAGACAAGACTCCCATAACCTCTGTGATTTATGAGCTCAACACTACATTAACATGTTGAGGTTGTTTAACAACATACATGTTCCTCAATTTATCAACCGTACTAATGGACAAATAAAATAGATAACTTACTTATGTTTAGTTACTTTATAGATTTTGTTCTACATAATAGCACACATACCACTCAGATGTATATTTCATGTTGTGATGTGCTCTTCTGCAATACTTATAAAAGATGTTCCTGTCAGATGTAAATAGACGTTTAAAATAAGCGTCTTTAAGATGTTTATAGTTTATGTAAATCCACGTTAGAGACGTACGTTAACGTTAACTTACGTGTCCTTACCGGAGCTCCCCTGTCAGCTAGAGCTAGCCTATACATAATAAAACGTGTTTTTTACAGCAAAATCACAACTATACTATACTGTCTAACAACTTTACACCTTCAACAGTTAAAACGTTTACTCTATTAGTTTAACACATGCAATTTTAACACAAGGAACCGTGTTTACTCACATTTGAAACCCCCCGCGTCGCTGATCTCCGTGATATTTTATAATGACGTATCCTCTCGCGTGGCCTCCTGGGATAGAAGAGTATACAGAGTATCCATCGGTTGAGCACTCAAAAATCGGGCCGGAAGCAGCAAGCCATCCGGGAACTTCTCGCCTACTCTTTTATGAATACTGATGTTTCGAACGTACTGCTTCCTTCACGTACTGTTTTCGCCTACTATATAGTAGGAAAGTAGGCATATTGGAACGCACTTAAGTCCGAATCTCGCGATAATTAGTACGTCCCCCAGGTAATTCTCGCCTACTCTTTTGGATTCATACATACTTTTTCGCTCGCCTACTCTTTTTCCCATACTAAATAGTAGGGAAGTATGCGGTTTGGAACGCAGCAACACACCACACACAGTGGAATATGGAACAGCAGGAATGAGGATGTTAATGTGACGGTGTGGTGCAGCACTGCCCTCTGCTGGTTCTGTCAGCTACACGGATCCTGGTGGCAACAACAGCCAATTAAACTGGAGATGAAGCTGGAATAAAGAAAGGTCTTTGGAGACAAACCTAATGAGCACAAGGACGGTCGGGAAACCATTCTTTTTTTAGTTGGTCTGGATTTTACAAAGAAGATCAGAAGAAGAAAAGAAATGCAGAAACATTACAAAATTCACTAACAGTGTTTTATATATTACAAAACTATGGCCTGGTTTCACAGACAGGATTTATTTGAAGCCAGGATTAGGCCTTCAAGTAGCTTTTATAAACCTGACTGAAAAAAAAAACATTACTGGTGTGAATCTTGAGACTAAACAATGGCATTGACATATTTTAAGATCTGCCAGTGCAAGGTGCTTTCAGTCCAAAACAGCTCAAACATGTAGATGTGGAAATAATTGATTTTAAAACTTTTTAAGATACTGTAGCTTCTTGTTTATTTAGAAAGGCTGCACAGTCCAACAAAACACATTTTAAAATGATAAATTGTGACATTTTGTTCAGAACATCCTCGCCAATTACCATTATCATAATTACCATGATGTTTGTGTTTTCAGTGTGCTTTAGTTTCAAAAAACACTACTTAAAATGTGTCTGCAAGATGCTTTTAAACTCCAGAATACGGGTGGCTCATATGATCATTATGTGAAAAATTATACTGCAAATTCTGTATTTTAAAAGGGAAAAAAAAAATTATTGCAATGATGGAAATCTTATCAGAATTAATGAGAAGTACAAATAAACTCAAAATATTAAAATGTACATGTGCATTACAATAACCACAATTTGGGGGTAAACATGCTTATTTGTCATGAAAATAGTTGTGGCTTTATTTTAATTTTGTGGTGAAATATGACCTGTATATTATTTTGTGAAAGATGCTTCTAAGACCCTTTAAAACGATGTACTGACATATCTGCATCTTATGTGTGAACTCAAGATTCACTTTTTTTTTTTTTTTGTCTAACTGAAATGAAACCAGTTTCATTGCCACTTGAAGCTCACATTAATTAATTTATGGACGCTGTGTGATTGCGATCAGGTTATATTTCCTTTCGATAGTCTCAGAATGCATTGTTACCCGGCGAGGCTGAGAAGCTAAATTTACACTCAACCAGAATGTTTTGGCACAGGTGGCTAGAAGACAATACCTCCACGGTGTCGCCTGGGAGTGTGCATGTAATGAAATGGCCTGTGTATTTAACATGCAGATGTATGCATGCTGTAATTAATTTGCCATTACTCCTTGATTGATATCCCTGTGTGTTTTGAAGCAGACATCAGGCTATAATTACTCCCCATGTTGTGCTCCCTCCATTGTTTCGTTACAATAAACAGATGCTAATTTTCCATGGCAAACAAGTAATTGTCCAGCTCAATAATTGGGTAAAACAGTGACCGTCTGCCATTTGCTGGGGGAGAATTCAAACACGCACGTTATTTGTCTCTTTCGTTTAATTTCACTGAAAACTTCCATTCAAAGCCAGAACATGTAATCCCAAAAGAAGGCGATGCTATGCATCACAATGACTGTGGAGGTGCTTTCAGTCTCTTTGTTTAGACGATAAAACCACTAAACTTTTCTCATCCGTTTCTTTGGCCGCTGGGTGAACGGTGACGTGCCAATGAGAGAATCGGGTGAATGGGACATGTAACTTCCTTCTGAACCTCCAGGAGATGGAGGGATGCCAGCCTCACTCATGGTGGACATGGGACCCTCTTCAAAGACGTCGCTGCCCAGAACCCCATGACCTGACACCTGGCCCTCCTCACTGTCCTGCGGCTCCATCTTCACCTGGGCTAGATGCCACAAGGGGGAGCTGTTCCCTGCTGCTACTGTTGAAGACACAAAACACACAAACACTGGATTAATCTGGAGTATTAAAGATTATTCATATAATGCCCTTTTCACATGATGTAAAATAAGTCTCTGATGTCCCCAGAGTGTGTGTGTGAAGATTGAGCTTAAAATACCGCACAGATATTTTTATATAGCATGTTAAAGTTGTCACTTTTTTAGGGTGAGCTAAAACGCACCACTTTTGTGTCTGTCCCTTTAAATGCAAATGAGCTGCAGCTCCCGGCACAGGGGGCGGAGCTACAACAGCTTGTGTCATTTTACCTCACACACACATGCACTGAAAATTGTTCAAACCGCTGTCAGAATGATGGAGAGACTCAAGAAGAAATGACAACATGTAAGCAACAGGACATTTCTGAATGGTTAGTTGGTGAATTTATGCAGCTTTTGTGTAGTTATCTTCTAGTCATTGATTAGCATATTCTGCCTTGATAATCTATAAATCGTGTTCCAGGGGCGGGGGTTTATGTAAATATTAGGGTTCATGATATCACTAACCCAAGAGGAATGTCGAACCAGCCGTTTGTTGTAGTTCTTAAAAAGCTATTTCTTTAAAAGAAAATATCTCCCTTTGCTTTGAACGTTGGAACTTTGCAGATGTTGTTTATGCTCAAACAGCAACATTACACTCTAAAGTTAGAAAAGTGACATTATATTCAACCACCCCTTTAACAAACTTTCTGAATGATCCTTGTCTTTAATTCTGACCAGTATCCTTGCTTTTTCCCTTAAATATGCAATATTATCCTCTTTTACAGAGGCTTCCGATGCGTCCCAAATCGCGTACTGTTTGAGTAGTATTACTGTACGTTTATACTATATAGCATGAATATGGGTAGTATGAATGGAATTCAGACATACTACACACACAATGTTGTTACTGTCACGTGACCTTCCAGTATCACTTGCGTCGCTTCACTTCCATTCATGAATCCCCTCCCATGGCCTCATGGGATAGTAAAGTGTCCATCGAATGCGCACTTCAGAATCTCTGTGGGAGGAGTAGGTCATCCGGGGACTTCTTGCTACTGTTTTTCAAATGCTACACTATAAACCCGAATAAGTTGACAACTCAATAAATTTGAGGTATAATCAGTTACATCCAAAACTTTTCTTAAACTTAAAAATCTTAACTTAAAAATTAAGCAAGCAGAACATATTTTTTATTTTGTACTGCTCTTAACAAGAAATATTTGAGTAAGCAAATTCATTCATTCATTTAACTTAAAATTATCATGTAATCTCAAACTTAAATATTTTTAGCAGGAGAAACTCGGCTAGCTTTAACAAGCTAATTCAGTAAATGCTAAAATCTCAGCCCAGTTTCAGTTAAATTTAAGTTTGACTAAATTAAAATAAAGCTCAAAAGAAAAAATACATTTCTAAAAACTCATTAAAGTTAATTTTATTTAACTAATTTGTTTAATTTAAGTTTACCCTACTCAAACCAATTAATTTTTTGATTAAATGAAAGGTTTATTATGTATGAATTTGGACATACTACTCTTTTGACATACTGTTTTTCACATACTACATGTAGTGTAGTATTCGATTGCGGATGTGATTTTGTTTTTGGGATCTACTAGAATAAGTTTTCATGCTTTTTCCCCCATATTTCACATTGTTGCAGCATCTCTCTCTCCAGTCTGTCAGTAACGCTGTTTAGTTGCGGTCTCTATGAAGCTCCTCCTTCTGAAATGTGCTCTGATTGGTCTGTTGTTATTTGTTGATGCCACGCCCCTTACCATAACACACTACTAACTGAATCAGGCCCCGCCCCTTTATTTTTAGATAAAACCTTTTTTTTTTTTTACAATTTCAATACAACAGCAAAAACTAATACAAGCCTAACTAATGGAAATAAAAAGATAAATTATTGAAGACAAGTAAAGAGTTGGCAATCAGTCCTCCAGGATTACACGATTCTGCCTGCCATCACAGAATTGAATGTAAAATCAAAGAAACTCCACATTATTTGCGGTAGCTTGAACTTTTGTCTTATTTCTGCAATTATTCCACAAAAACATGTGTCCCTAACATGTCCCTGAACAAAACAAACTGTGATTAGTTGCTTTACATGACAGTCAGATGGCCTCTGAGTGTTTCTTGGGCAATGAAAGCTGACCTTCTGCCATCTATAAAGACAAACTATAATGCGTTTAATAAATCGAAGCTCAATATAGATAGAATATCATTAATGGTTGAAACACACTGGTAAGAATGAGAAGATCTGCAGTGACTGCTGCATGCTAGTGGCAAAATCATTACCGGTATTTATTATTCAGGAACTACATTTGGAAAGGAAAATAATGTTTTCATATGCAAATTTGACCAAATATAAATTTGAGATAAATGGCTTTAGCCTTGACAGCCCGATAATAATTCTCTGCTGATGTGCTGAATGCGGTACCGGAAACGCCTGATCCATAATAAGTAGAATGCGAAGTAGTTGCACGGACAGTTTTGCTTCAACTCATCCTCTGTAAAGTACCACCTCAACAGCCGCTTGTGTAACAAATTCGACGCCTTCATCAATAAATTTCAAAGACAATCACGGTCAGACGTCATAATGCCAGCATGAGCAATGTTCCTGTTATGATGCAGAATCCACATGTGATTTGTGAGGTGTTGTTGACAGATTAAAGGACAGTATTTCTGGTGTTGATTCTTTATACTGTGCGGATAGCTCCCGAGTGTCTGTCAGAACAGACAGATTATAAAATATTTGCAGTAGAAAAAAAAAGGCTTCAATGAGATGTTTTGCATGCAATTGTTCTAGTCTAACAAATAATCATTTATTAATGCAGAGTAAGAATCAGCGAAACCCCCAGATTGTATTAAAACTCTTTCATTTCATGATTATATGTGGGCTTTGAAATAGTTATAGTAATTTAATGAATAAACAGGGCAAATAGCGTGAGAGCACAATCCCAAAAAAAGTGCAGATGGGAGTGGAAAGTTCTGTGTGTGATCTACTGACAACGTGGAAATTAAAGAACACAGCCCGGATCATTTCCATGATGACCCAACGCCATCTACCAAGAGCAGCGCAACTAGCGTCTGGTTTAAGACATGCTTTTTGGGGGGGGAATAATAGCCCGCAAACACCAGTAAACTGACTAGCACAAACCTTAGTTAATCACCACCTTGCGTGATTCATTTTAAATACTCTCCTCCTATACATTTGCATGTGCACAAATATAACCCTGTCCACTCCTTTACACTGCGTGTCTTTAGTAAATCCTGACAGTAGTTCAAACTGACCCAGCATGCTATGATTTGTTAACATTTTTAGAATTTTTTTAGAGCTGGATTTAGTGAAAGGATTAATCGGGATTAATCGCATCCAAATAAAAGTTTTTGTTTACATTTAATGTGTGTGTACTGTGTTAAATATTTTGTATATATATATATAAATACACACACATGCATGTATATATTTAAGAAAAATGTGTTATTTATATATAAAATATTCTATATTTTATATAAATATACAAATATATATGCAGTATATAAATGCAAATATTTCTCAAATATATACATGCATGTGTGTGTATTTATATATACAAAATATTTATACAAAGTACACACATATATTATGTACACAAACTTTTATTTTGGATGCGATTAATCGTTTCACAGCTCTATTTTTTTTTTCCAAGAATTATTTTTAAAAAAATGGTTTCTTACCTGCATTAATGTCATTTTAATATTTCTTGATCACATGATTATGAACAAAATCATTTTAGTATCACTACCCCGAGAATGCCTAAAGTGGGTCAAATTGACCCGTATTCATTTCCTATGGAATTTTGACTCAACACAGTACTTTTGGATAATTTTTTGTCAATAATAATATTTATTTTCTTTAAACTTTATGGCTTACTTAAAAATCTGACTTTTTTTTGCTCTGAGTCAGAATTTGCCTCAGAAAACCAACCCCGTGTCTGAATACACATATCTGCACTATATGTATGTAGACAGCCTAAAGTAGCTGTGGCGCATGTTAAAAATGCACCGGATGCAGATATGTTGAATGAGTTTCTTATAAGCGAGACACTCGTATTTTCTCAAGACAAAGTGTTCGCCTATTCAATTGCTTACTCATAGTCTACGCACAGCAACCCAGACCTTTTATTGAAACTAGCCTACTTTTACCTGGTGAGATATTCTTTCATAAGCACCCAAAATAACTGTATTTACAATGTGTAATGGGGGAGGTGCGATGTTGTTTGAAAAATATGATTTATGTTTGTAATTCTGCTAGATGCCACTAGTGTTGCAGATATTACATTCTTATCCTTAAGGGAGTGACTCTGAAGTAAAGTATAAATTGCATGCTGATTTAAATGATCATTACCTGAGGTGTGAGGGGATGTCCTTCCTCCAGTCCGCCAGCCAGTCTTTCACTGGATGTTCCCAGCACACCGATGGCAGGGCCTGGTCACCTGAGGCCAGATCCGCTTCCGGCTCCTCGCTCAAAGGAAACAAAATGTCACTCACCGGCTCCTCTTAACCTTTAAGGGTTTGGAATCCTCCAGAGCCTTTTCTGGATTCACGAGTCTCTCGTACTCTTCTGAGAGCTCCTTACTGACCTACAGTCAAAGCAATGTCAAATAGATGCTGCATGTACGGTCGAGTAGGTGCTGAAGCTGAAATAAGATTGGAGATATCTCACCTGCAGCATGTAGCTGTGGTAATCTTTGATGCGGACCTGCCAGAAGCGCTGAGCGCCAGGACGCTGCCCGATGCCCACCTCGTGAACACCTGTTCCACCACATCAGGGAAAGGTGTAGAGCCCCGACAGGCCTCTCTATCAACAGCTACGCGCAGCAACTTGGTGAGCCGCAGTAGTGTTCGTGAACCATATCGGTCAAAGTCTCCAACACGCTCTCATTGGCCGACTCGAATCCAGCGTGAGCGAGCACTGTGGCGACCGACTGGTACAGGAGCTGGCGGCAGGACAGCAGCTCAACTCAGTGACTGGCTCACCTTTACCTCTAAAAGGAGGGAAATGTGAGAAGTTTGGAAAACAGGTGAAAGATAGAGAGGACAAGACACCTAATTAGGAATCACAGGACAAAAAAAAGTATTGGACCTTTTCTAAATAACTCAATTTATTTATTTTTTTGAATAGCTGATGATACCTAGAAAATAGTTTCATGAAGATACATATAAATGTAGGCTTTGAGGTTGTAGGCCTTACAGACAGACAAGGGTTAAGAATGTTATAACAGTGTTGACGATTTTTAATTTGTAATATTTCAGAATATAAGTTGAATTCTAAGAAATGTTTGTTGTATTCATGTTGGTTTCATATTGCGTTTGGTAAACAATTTTTTTTAAGTCTATATTTTTAGTCTAAAAAATATCATGTGGTGTATACCAGGGCCCTAAAATTAACACTAGCCAAGTGCCAAATAAGAGTAAAAATCAGCATTGGCGATGGCGAGTATGTGAAACCGTGTCACTCTTGCGTCTTAAGGTCCTTGCACACTGAGTCCGAAATTATCGAATTATCGACATTTTTACACGTAAAAAATAAATACGACCTCACGTTGTGTCAATCACGTTTACACACTGCGTCCTTCAGAGCCACCGAGTGACGAATACGCACATGAAATTTTCAAACTCCGTGTGCAAGGACCTTTATTGTGCTTAAATTGTCAAATACACATAAGCTTTACATAAACAGTCATATTCTATCTTAAGTGGATGTAAACGGATGTGTGTCAGTATATTAGAGCCGTGCATGAGCTCTTAAAGTGACAGTAGCCTAATATCACTGCTCTTGATTGAATACAATTTGTAGCTTTAAGAATTAGTGTATATATTTCAATTCATACAGTGAAGTCTATGTAATTTTTGTCTATGGAAGTCATGGAAGTCAAATGTATTTTTACATTTGTTTATTCAATTTCTTACTTGAATGCTACGATTACAGTAAATGTACCTACTGTGGCATGTGCACTGTTTATTCTGTTATATATCTTGTATCGTATATGTGTTATTTGCATCTTTGTTCTTATTTTTAATAAGATTTATTTTGGACGTATCACCCTAAATGGTCACCCTTTGGCCTAAATGGTCCTCTAATTCTTTTTAATTTGTCTTTTGTTACCTTGTAAAGCTACATTTTTGAAATAGGGAAGTTAGAGTGTGGTGACTTGCAACATAGTCTTAAAACCAACATGAAAAATAATCATGATAAGATTGTGGACCGTGATCCTGTCTGAAAAAAATGTGATATATTGTTTCAAAATTTTGCCCAATATACAAGGTAAAGGGATTTTTAAAAAACATTATGAATTAATATTAACTCTAAATAAATAAATTAATATTAGTTTCTGGGAAGATGCATTACATGAGATTGTACATGAAAAAGTTACAATTAACTGTTACAGTTACAATAAAAAGTATACAATTAAGTGATATTTTTAGACGGTATTGACCTGGACACTCTCTATGAAATAATTTCCTGTTTTAAGTTTTGCTACATAATTTATAATACATAATTATACAAAAAGAAATAATACAATTCTGCATAATAAGGTTCTCATTAAATTAATTTCATTCGTTTAATGAGGCTTTTTACTTCATTATGATAGCAGGGCGGTTGCATCACACTGACATTTTTACTTTACGCACCATGGTTAGTTTTTCATTTAAACATCAAGTTTTAAATGATCATTGTTTAACTAATATTGCATGTATTTGTTAGCTGCTGACAGTTATTTGCAATGTAATGTTTTAATATTGTGTGCACCTGACCGGGGACTGCAGATGGCATTAGCTAACTCTGGTACAAAACATCTTCTCATAAGATTAATGTATTTTTGTACATTGTCCCTGACAAATAAACCAAATAAATAAATAAAAATCAAATGTCATTCAAAATTATTTTTTAATGCAGACGTGTTCACCCTACAAGAGGTTCAAGTATGAGTTTAATTTTAATGGATCTTTAACATTTTTAGAAAAAACAATGACTGATATACATGATGAATCTACTGACGTACTTGTAGGAAGTCGCTCTCTGGGTCACTATGGCGTAGCTGGAATGGATGTCGAGGAGCTTTACTATCCAGTGGAAGCAGATCATCAGGTACAGTGGGTGTGACAGGGCGAGGAGGTAGAGCATCCACATCCTCAGGTTTGAAGACACCCTGGGCATCTAGTAATGTGGACCAGAGGCTGCTGGCCCTGCTGGGCAGCAGCAATGAGACTCCGGAGACGCCGGGCATGCTGGCTCAGCTGCACGGTGTGGATTGTGAGGCTGCAGGGCTCTGAGGGGATGTCCAGCATGGTGGTGGGACGTGGACGCTGGGCAGAAGGTTGGTGCAGGGGAGGGTCCTGCATCTCCACCTGCCGGAACTCGCGCTGCAGAAGGTCGAAAGAACTGCGGCCCGAGGGAGCCGAAGCCACTGGGAGCTCGCCCCAATAACGCATCATCTTCACACAGTGCTGCTTTTGGCAATTCTTGAGGACAATCTGAA
Organism: Phoxinus dragarum; assembly: GCA_033366665.1. Classification (NCBI taxonomy): domain Eukaryota; kingdom Metazoa; phylum Chordata; class Actinopteri; order Cypriniformes; family Leuciscidae; genus Phoxinus; species Phoxinus dragarum. The sequence continues at coordinate 116,729 of JARPMJ010001872.1, read as the reverse complement.
ACACAAGTGAGCAAGCCAATTTTATTTTATAGCTCAATTTCAACACAACAGACATTGTCCCAAAGTGCTTTACAACAACGATGACATTAAAACCAACAATTATTGATATAAAAATATGTATATAGTAAATAGTCTTTATTTTATGCAAATTGTAAAAAAAAAAATGAAAATAAGTATATTGAAGCCATCAATGGTTCTCGTTAGATTGTCAGACAGTCACAAACAAACTCAAAAGTAAAAGAACAAAATATATAAGTTAATGGTCCTAAAAATATGATTAATTTACTTTATCAATTTTTCTTTTGGACATGTTCTTCATGAGATTCCCTTTCAGTACTAAAGATTACAGTAATGGCAATACTTATATGCTATAATATGCACATAAAACGTTTTATTTATTTATTTACAAACTTCCATGCTTTCATGTATATAAAGACTTTTTGAATTGACACTACACAACAGACGCCCTGTAGACTCTAATGTTTAATGTAACACGTATAAAGCCTAATCATCAGAAAACAAACTGCTTGCTTTACCTTTTATGAGCAGATGATCATCATAACGATGAAAAATAGCAAAATAGTGCAATATATGTCATTTATTTTCAGTTTCGGACACAAACAACATATACCGATTAGCGGCTGCCAGGTACAACACTAAAATATTTCCGTGGAAAATGTAAATAGTTCCTAGACATGGAGATAACAGATATAATTTAAGATGTTAAATTGTACATATATATATGTGACAGTAAAATTATTATACATCCACATTAACATATTCTGATACATTTCTTTTATGAACAAAATAAGATTTTTTTGTAAGAATAAAATTAGTTCAAGAGTACAGGAACGGGAATCATTAAAGTGTTACACCCAAACACACCATGTCGGTTACTGAACACACGATGGAGTCTGAACGCAGCGGGCAAATAGAAAATAATCAAACTGAAATAGAAACAGAGACGAGTTTGGACCTTACCTGTGATACCAAACAGCACATCACCAGCACTAATGAAAACACAGATGATCCTTTTAAGAAACCGGTTATTTTTCGCCGGCTCCATCTCTCACGGTTAGGAAACCAGGAGGATCAAACTCAACCAAGAAACTCGCTGAAGAATTAAAATCAGAGAATAACAACACACATCTTAATACTAAACACCAGCCAGCCGAAGACACTCAAACAGACCCGTCCGATCATCCATCATCCGAGAGAGCTGATGCACAGAAGGTGGGTCATTGACAAGTAAAAATCATTTACAATGTGTTTAAACCAATTTCGTTGGTTAAATAACATTTCATAGTGTTTAAATTCATATTGTGACTATTTTTATGTCAGGCGGTGCAACCAAATATTTGTATGCATGTATGTATACTGTAGTTGTACCACTGACATGGGAAGTGTATCAACCTTCCCATAACTGTTACTTGAAATGAGCAGTTTTACTAGTAACAGTTATTGGAGACAATGGAGAGAGATCTACTAACCTTTTCACTCTGCCACAAGGATTAGTATCATGTTTACTGTTATTACATAGATAATAATGATATTTATACAATAAGAGCCATGTTTGCAGTTGTCACCCTGACAAAAAGTTGTTCAATTATCTCAACAGCTTTAATACTACTGATATATATAAAGTTTATATGAAAGGTTTCAAACCTAAAATTATGCTATAATAGTTTACATTTTTTCGTTATTAGGACACCTTATTCATCGTTTCTGAATCTGTTCATTTGTCCGGACCGTTGCACCACCTGACATCTTGGGGGTTTAAGATAACGAAACATAGAAATGAGTGTATTATTTAAATATACTAAAATTGAATTCAAACTAAATAGGTTTTATAGAATAAGTGATATACAGTACCGGTCCAAAAGTTTGAAACATTACCATTTCTAATGTTTTTGGAAGAAGTCTCTTATGCTCATCAAGGATGCATTTATTTAATACAGAAGAAAAACGGTAATATTGTGAAATATTCTTACAATTTCAAATAATGGTTTTCTATGTTAATGTACTTTCAAATATCATTTATTTCTGTGATGCAAATCTGAATTTTCATCAGCCATTTCTCCAGTCTTCAGTGTCACATGATCCTTCAGAATTCATTCTAATATGCTGATTTATTATCAATGTTGGAAATAGTTGATCTAATTAGTTTAAAAGGAATAATGCACTTGGACACAAAAAGATGCATGTCATGTCATTGACCCCAGGTCCAGCCCAAACCAAAAGACACCAGACCCAAGATCACTGCAATCTACCTCCGGCGGGCAAGTTTCCTCCTGTCCCGTACACCGAGCCCCGTGGGGATCTGTTCCTGACATCAGCTACTCGTTCGAGCTGCTGAAAAACGGGGCGATACTAGACGCGGTCCCGCTGACCCAGAGGAGTTACTTCGTGGTGGGTCGGCTGCCGGTGTGTGACGTGTCTCTGGAGCATCCGTCCATCTCCCGCTATCACGCCGTGGTTCAGTACCGGGGCACAGCCGGGCAGGACGGCGGCGTGGGAGAGGACACGGGCTTCTATGCCTATGATCTGGGCAGCACTCATGGGACTTTTGTGAATAAGAACAAAATACCCCCTAAAACATACATAAGGCTCCGAGTGGGGCATGTTTAAAGTTCGGGGGAAGCACGAGACTCTTTATTCTGCAGGTATGTATTTCTTAAAGGGATAGTTCACACAAAAAGGAAAATTCTGTCATCATTTACTCACCCTCAAGTTGTTCCAAACCTGTATGAGTTTCTTTCTTCTGCTGAACACAAAAGAAGATATTTGGATGAATGTCAGTAACCAGACAGTTGATGGTAGCCATAAAAAACTAAAAAAAATACTATTGAAATCAATGGGGCATCAACTGTTTGGGATAGCTAAACAATATTTTAAAAGCTTCTTACACTGTTTAAAAGAATCATAGATATTTGTTTTAAGTGTTATTGGTCTGTTTTGATATTTGCCATGATACTGAATGATTACCAGATTCATTCACCAAGGTACTGACATCTTACTTGTTCATAAATGGTATTTTTTGTGGCTTTACAATAGTAATGTAGCTTCAGTAATACGGTTCCACCAGAAACCGCAGTTACCAATATTATGTTATATTTTTGTAACTAAAAGTCCCAGCAGTTAATGAAGTTCTGAAAAAAAAAATTTTTATGTACACTAACTAACTAATAATTGGTTGACCTGATAATTATTATATTTTATTATTTTTAGTTAAGTAAATAACGTTACCAATATTCATAATATATTATCTCATGCTCGAACGTGAACATCAATTATACCAGATTACGTGTTTTCCCAGGGTCCAGAGTTTGACGAAGAAGCAGAATCTGAACTGACGGTGACAGAGCTCAGAGAACGTGCTAGAAAACAGAAAGAAGCGCTGGAGAAGAGGATGCTGGGTGATGGCTCAGATGAGGAGGAGGAGAAGGAGGAGAGTGAATCCAGTGCCACAACCAGAAGCTCCTCAGAAGATACCGGCTGCTCGTGGGGAATGGGTAATGATCTGGGGCCGTATTCACAAAGAATTTTATCTTAACACTAGGAGTACTCCTAAATCGCACTAAAAGATTTTAGCTAGGAGTGTTCTCTTAAAAGTTATTCACAACACCTTTCAGACCTACTCTTAGTAAGGAAAAATGACAACTCCTAAACTAAGAGTGAGTCTTCGTTGCTATGGATGACGTCCAATTCGCATGCACGAGCTTCCTCGCAATGATCACGGTGATTGGTTGTTAGATGACAGGGCCATCATGCGAAACAACACAGACGCACCAAATCATGAAATTACGACATCTAAATATGTCTGTGTCCTACACAAAATAATAATAGTAATGTCATCGAAATGCATGACATGTTTGTGCAGGCCCCAGTGAAGTGTAATTCTAAAAAAGGCAGAGAGAGAGAGAAAAGTTGTGAATTAAATAAATTAAATCAAGGTAGCCTAATACCCTAATGAAAACCGCCACTTGCCTGATAATGAAAAACGACACTTGCATAACACTTGCTTGGTTAATTGACATCCTATTAGCCTAAATAGACTAGTTTAAAGCAAGGAAATGTTGCTCCTATTGAAGTAATGTAATAGTTGAATGACGGTAGATTATGAACTCGCCAAAACGGAAAAGAAAGCCCAACTGGACGCAGGATCAGTCACTGCTGCTGGCCCAGTTGGTGCTGAAAAAAAAAAAAAAACGTAATAAAAGGGAAATTCGGCACTGGGATACGGATACAACATCGAGAATTGTGAAGTTTGCATCGAACACAATCTGGGTATTGAGTGGGTTTTCTTTCTATTCACAAACATGTCCTCATCCTGACGTGGTGCATTATTTTAATATGTGTCCCGTCTATAGAAACCGACCACTCCGGGCACACCGGCAATATCCATAAAGCTGGCTTTGTTTCTTTGGAGTTGGCGAATGTCCAAAGGAAAACTTTGTCGAAAAACAACTGTCGAATAATATGGGGTCTACAGAGTGTATTACACATTGCAATTTTCCCCGTTGCCAGTAGCGAAGAGTTATCATACATTTAAATCGGCATTGATTTGGTTGTGCGATTAGTTGGCGCTGTTATTGCATCCCTCACAAGATCCACAACAATCAGTATTCCCTCACGGTTAAGGCGGTGTCTTTGTAATAACTCCGTGTCATTGAGTGTCTCCAACACACTGTGTCGCGCGGCGATTTTAAGACCCGTTGTGAATAGGTCTTAGTGAGTTAGGAGTCCTCTCGACTTCTTTTAAGCTGTCCCAGACTTAGGTGCTACTTTTAGGGCTTAAAATGCTTCGTGAATTACTCTTAGTGAAAAAAATTAGGAGTCTAAAGTTAGGAGTGGACACGCCCATTATTTTTAGGAGTTGCTCCTAAATCCGCCTGTTAGGAGCTACTTTTAGCCTTAAAATTCTTTGTGAATACGGCCCCAGAACTTCTCAATCCATTATAACTACCTGCCTGTTTGTTGCGAACTTACACTGTGTCTTTGTGATTTTGTTTAGATGAAGAGGCCGTGCCAGAAGAGGATGAGAATGAGGAGAATCCATTTGCCACAGAATTCCAGGAGGATCAGGAAGCAGCTTACTTAAAAGATCCTAAAAAGGCCTTGCAGGGCTTCTATGATAGAGAAGGTAAAATATGAACTTAAGGGTGTATTCACACCTCCCTTGTTTGGTTCGATTGAATCGAACTCAAGTTCTCAACTCTGGTACAGTTAGTTTACGGTGTGAACATGAACCGACCCAATTGCAAAAAGCACTGTACCTTTTTTGACAGGGTCAATGATCGGATGGTGCAACGGATCGCAGTTGATCTGTGCATACGGGCCAGCTGTCCCACTGTTCGACACGCATGTGATTCGCGGATTAACTACTAAATTTAACCATCATAGACTGAACTTTTATAATTTGGATGTGTTTTGTCTTGCCAATTTACACATTCAAACTATTTTAAATGCAGAAGAGGCTAAAATCGGGACTCGCGCGTTATCTGTGACCACAGCCGCACACAGAGAGAGAGAGAGGGGCGCGTTATAGCACTCGAACACCGAATTGATTCCTCTTTTGCGTTTCTTTAAGATGGACTCGTCTTAAATTCTCTGCAAGTATTCTCTCGGTTGTCATAGTTGAAAAATAAACCAGATGTTTGTCATTTTTTCTCGGCCCGAGCAGAAACCCAATATTCCTACTGTTGTCTGTGTCGTTAATGTTAATAAAACAACAAAATACAGCTTTAACAAAGATTAAACTATACATTTCATTTCTACAGTGAACAAATAGTGTTATTTTACATTTAGGCTTAATTATTCATTTCTGTACCGGAATTAGACTTTGTAACTTTGATATTTCGTATTCATCTCTGCTTGTAATTTGTGTATTTGTTCTTATTTTATTACTAATGTTAGAACTTTCTCAATGAAGAGCATGCTTTCTCCGCCATAGAAATACATCCTAAGTTAGACTAAGGGGCTGTTTACACAACATGACTTTCTACTTAAAACAGAAAACCGTTCTGTTGGCCGTTCATTTTCACGACAGCCACGTATTGCAGGCCTGGACGAGTTGCAAACTTTTGAAAACGATACTGTTACCGTCTCCGTGTAAACTACAAAATGTATGCGTATAACGTGTTCAGTCTGATCTTCAACATCAAGTGATATTGCCAACAACTGGCCTGACAGCAGAATACAGTGTTTTTAGTCGTTTTCGTGGATCCGCGTGAACAGGGATTGTCGTCTGTACTCTAAATTTCTCAAAAACATGCAAAGGAAACACGTTTCCGTATTTAGTGCATCGTTGTTGTGTAAATGTAATAAATGTCTTTACCACACACATCTGTGAAGTCACATACATGTTTATTTTCATTGCAGGAGAAGAACTAGAGTTTGAATATGAGGAGAAAGGCCATGGCTCTTGGCTCTGCAGAATTAAGTAATCACTTCTTCTCTATTTGTAGCCAAACCACATTTTGCACCTTTTTTGGTTTTATAAGAGTTTAGCACCAGCTCAGTGTTCAGTGGCTATACAATTTCCACTTATTAATAAATGAGACAGTTGATTTTGATAACATTTATTTTGGATGTTTATATGTTATATTTCTGTGTTTTAGGTTGCCGGTGGATGATGCCATGGGCAGGCAGCTGATGTCTGAGGTGACCCACACAGGGAAGAAGAAAGACGCTGCCGTCCAGTGCTGTTTAGAGGCCTGCCGGATCCTGGAGGCTCGAGGTCTTCTGAGACAGGAAGCAGGTGAGCTTGTATTTTAATTTTAATTTTAATTTGATTTTTACATTGAAGACCTATTCAATTGCTGTTGTATTTCTTACCTGAATATTACTGTTAGACCTACCTGAAAAAATATATTTCATTTGTATCTTTATTCTATTCTATTTATTTGTACTATAATTTGAAAATGTAAAAAATGTAATAAAAAAAGAACAAATAAACAAATTACAGACTAAGTATGAAATCAAGCTCTTTGCAACAAAATGACCCCATTGTAAAAACACAAATACATTGAGTGAGCAAACATTTAGGAGATATAATTGTAAGGGAAATTTATCAATGTTTATATGTGAATAAAAGCCTCAATTAAAATCTGTTCGTCATATAAAGCGATAATGTCTCTTAATAAGACTTTGATTAAACCGCTCCATTCATATGGATTACTGTTACGTGTGTCTTGTACTTTTTGAAGCTTGAAAATATTGATTTCCTAGACTTTCAATGGATGGACAAAAATGATGAGATAATTTGAAAACGATATCATATTGATATTTTTCAAGGTATTGTATTGAAATTCCAGTATTGAGAACACTCTGCTTGCAGATCGCATGTGAAGACCCTCTCAGCCTGCGCTCTTTACAGTTTCATAATCAAAACTGAACTAGATATGTCTTTAAAAACCTGTAATAATGTTGACAGGTCAATAGACTTTTTTTGACCTCATGTTACCCACTCTCTTTACAGTGTCCCGCAAACGCAAGAAGAAGAACTGGGAAGATGAAGATTTTTATGACAGTGATGATGACACATTCCTTGACCGGACAGGTGTGGTGGAGAAGAAGAGGAAGGAGCGCATGAAGAAGGCCGGAAAGATTCAGGAGCGTCCTGATACGTATGAATCGCTGGTAAAGAATATTTCTTTTGTGATTATTATTATTACCCTGTGTGTGCTGGACATGGTATTGATGTTATATGTATTCTTTCTTAGCTAGCCAAACTGGCCAAGGTTGAAAAAGAGCTGACTGACACTGAGAAGAGGCTCAGTTCCTCTGGGAAAGGTGAGGAGGGGAGAGTCTGTTTTTACTCCACAGTTTGTGTCACGTGTAAGTTTACACTTCCTGTTTGTTGTCCTCGTTCAGGCGGCTCCAGTTCTTCCACAGAGGATTCTCTGGATGCGTTCATGAGCGCAGTACGGAGTGAGGTGGCTCTGGATGGGGTGGAGAGAAAGAAGCTTCATTTACATGTAGCTGAGCTGAAGAAGGAAGGTCAGAGACTGCGCAAGCTAGCGGATCTGGCTAAACCTACCCAGATGCCCTCATTACAGCCCGGCGGGTGAGCTGTGTGGCCATTTCTATATCTACTATGTATTCGGACATACTACTCTGTTGGTGTGCGTTTTTTCACACACTACACAGTAGGGAAGTAGTACTACACGTACTACACAGTAGGGAAGTTACACGTACTACACAGAAGGGAATTATCGCATATAGGGATGGGACGATTACCGGTTTCACGATAAACCACGATAAAATGTACGGACGGTTAGTATTATCGTCTAAAATGTAATTATCATTAAAACCGTGTTTGATTATCGCGATTTGAATAACTCACTGTAAATCATGTCCAGCCAGCAGCAGTCTGACGCAGGCGCAGCGCGCAATGTTGTTTTTTTTTTATTCGAGAAGGAATGGCGGATGGCAGCTCGGGAGATTTTTCAGCCTTTTAGAGGACCAAATCTGAGGTGTGGTCATATTTTGGCTTTTACAAAAGTCCTGAGGGAAACTTAGTCGAGGATGGTCACCCTGTCTGCAGAACAAAAAGTCGCTGCAACAGAAACACTTCAAATCTGCCGAGTCGTCTTGTGTGACCATCACACACTGTTGTATAGCGAACGCAAGGCAAGTTAACTTTGACCTCAATACCAAAACTACGTCTGTGAAATAATTGGGTACAAAATGTTGTTTTGAGTTTAAGTATTTTAGCTCACTCACAAAGAAAAGTTTGCAGCAAGTGGCTTTGAGCCAAAGACGAACGAACAAGTTCAAACAAGACTATTATTAAGAGTGCCATTTAAGGGATAATAATGTATAGATTCATTGTACACTTATTACACCGATTTATTTTACCACATAATTACGGGGACATATTGAATTGAGATTAATGTTTTAAATCTTACTTGTTTATAAATCGATTTTGTACAGCGAGCGTACAAAACAATCGTCCAGTCAAGATGATCACGAACAATATTATCTAACTCTGTAAACAATAAATCAACTCTGATTTCATTTTCAATACAATAAAAAAAAACGGAGATGCAAGACGGCAAGTTGTATTTGAATGAAACGAGAGCGCGCGCCCGTTGTGATGCATGGATGTGCGCTTTGTTATAATGCGTTGCTATGACGACGGTCATTATAAGAATGGAAATGCCACAGAATAGAATCTTGCTTAAAAAAAAGTGCATAGAGCTGCTTGTTTTATTTGTTGTTTGTTGATTTTCAAATATAAAACTTGTTGAAATGTTTTCAATGTGAGCATCAGTTATTTTTGAACACATTCATCACATATTTTGTTTGAACATTCATCACACATTTTGTTTGAACAAAACCGTGATAATATTGATAATCACGATAATTTTGGCCACTATAATCGTGATATTAAATTTTCATACCGTCCCATCCCTAATCGCATACTACACAGTAGGGAAGTATCGCATACTACACAGTAGGGAAGTATCGCATACTACACAGTAGGGAAGTATATCGCATACTACACAGTAGGGAAGTATCGCATACTACACAGTAGGGAAGTATCGCATACTACACAGTAGGGAAGTATCGCATACTACACAGTAGGGAAGTATCGCATACTACACAGTAGGGAAGTATCGCGTACTACACAGTAGGGAAGTATCGCGTACTACACAGTAGGGAAGTATCGCGTACTACACAGTAGGGAAGTATCGCGTACTACACAGTAGGGAAGTATCGCGTACTACACAGTAGGGAAGTATCGCGTACTACACAGTAGGGAAGTATCGCGTACTACACAGTAGGGAAGTATCGCGTACTACACAGTAGGGAAGTATCGCGTACTACACAATAGGGAAGTATCGCGTACTACACAGTAGGGAAGTATCGCGTACTACACAGTAGGGAAGTAACGCGTACTACACAGTAGGGAAGTAACGCGTACTACACAGAAGGGAAGTATCGCATACTACACAGAAGGGAAGTATCGCATACTACACAGAGGGAAGTATCGCATACTACACAGAAGGGAAGTATCGCATACTACACAGTAGGGAAATATCGCATAATACACAGAAGGGAATTATCGCATACTACACAGTAGGGAAGTATCGCATACTACACAGTAGGGAAGTATCGCATACTACACAGTAGGGAAGTATCGCATACTACACAGTAGGGAAGTATAAGTATTCGGGGAAAAACACGTAATTTGAGAGAAAAAAATTAAACTGATGTCATAGGGCCCTAAATGTGTGAATATTTTTATTTTTACAGTAGTCAGTCCACTGGCTCGGAGAAACCTAAGAAGTTATCTCTACCTTTGTTTGGAGCCATGAAAGGAGGGAATAAATTCAAACTGAAGACTGGAACAATAGGAGTGAGTCTTTCCAAATTGAAATAAAAACAATAGATGTGCAATTACCTTCACAAGATTAAAATGAGTATTAAATCTCTCTCTCTCTCTCTCTCTCTCTCTCTCTCTCTCTCTCTCTCTCTCTCTCTCTCTCTCTCAGGCGTTACCCCCAAAGCGAGCCAATCTGCCTCCTGAGCTCTTCAATATGAAGGAACTGCCCCCTGGTGGTGAGAAAGAGGAAGAAGAAGAGGAGGAGGAGGAGGAGGAAAGCAACAAGACTGAGGCTATCACAGATGGTGACATGGAGGTTATTCAGTCTGCAGAGACGGCCAGCTCAGACAGCGCACACCACACTAATGGTTAGACCTTGACCAACATGACTACCCTCTGCCTTAACACTGGGTACTTAGGAATGTGTTCGAAATTTCTAAATTACTAATGCTAGATTTGCAGTGTAGGACTGTATAGTGTAATTCTATATTTGTCCACAAGCAGGCAGTGTTGTGCTACTCAAAATGAGTTAAATGTGTGTTATTTGTTGTCTACCTTTGAGGTTTGTTCACAGAATCTAACTCAACTTCCACATTGGACAAAATCTAAGTTAACCTGTAATCCTTAGGTTCATAGCTAATATGTATTTACTAAAATATTTCTATTTGTGTGTCTAGAGAAAGAAGACCTTGAGGACCAGCCTGCTAAGATAGTTACATCTGATGATAAAGAGAAATATAAGTCATCCCATCTTCAAAAAAAACAAAAGTGACTCTGCTCCAAAAGGTAGAAAATCACATATTTTGGGGCATAAATGTGAAGTTTCTTCCATTGGTCCATTGATTGCTGTTGCATTTGGTGCTTCTAACTTCACTTTAATTGAATAATAATGGTTGACAGTTTTCTGATGCACTTCCCATATGATATCCCAGCAGAAGGAGTAGACCATGATGTCTCAAATGTCCAGAGTACAAAGACAAGTACAAAGAAGAAAGTTATTGGCCCAGGCAGGGTGAGTATTTATGTAAATGACTCAACTCAAGACATAAGATATGCATCCAAAGATTATTTAACTAAAGTGATACAAATATACCACAAAAATAGTGACCCACAAAATATCAAACAAAGTGGCATTTATTTAAAAGAAACAAACTGAAGAACACTTTTCAAGCTAACATTTTAGAAAAAAATATTAGATATAAACTTCTAAAACTACTAATATACTGTTATAAATTAAGAAAAAAAGCATTTGGACATTTTCTGTTTGTCAGACGAGATGTTCATGGTTAATATGATTAATTATGTGGTCACTATGCAAGCTAGAATAGCTTTTGAACTTTATATTCATTGAAGAATCCTGAAAAAGAAATGTATCTTGATTTCAACAAACAACTGTTGCTAAAAACAAGAAATGTTTCCTGAGCAGCCAAATCCGCATATTATACTGATTTCTGAAGGATCATGTGACCCTGAAGACTGGAGAAATGATGCTGAAAATTCAGCTCTACGTCACTGGAATAAATTACACTTTAAAATATATATTTGTTTTATATATTACTGATTTAACATGGTCACTGTTAGCTGGAACATGTGTGAACATTTAAGTGTGCAAATACTTTTTTGGATCCACTGTATGGATGAATCTGAACTAGTAAAAACGGTCTGTAGCTTACAGGTGAAACTCGAAAAATGAGAATATCGTGCAAAAGTTCATTTATTTCAGTAATTCAACTTAAAAGGTGAAACTAATATATTATATAGACTCATTACATGCAAAGTGAGATATTTCAAGCTTTCATTTGTTATAATTTTGATGATTATGGCTTACAGCTTATGAAACCTTTTCACAATATTTCTAATTTTGAATTTGGGGTTTTCATAAGCTGTAAGCCATAATCATCAAAAATATCATAAATAAAGGCTTGAAATAAAGGCTTGAGTCTATATAATATATTAGTTTCACCTTATAAGTTGAATTACTGAAATAAATGAACTTTTGCACCATATTCTCATTTTTCGAGTTTCATCTATACAGTAGTTGTGTTTCCATCCACCTATTTATATGCACATTTTGGGATATCACGAACATTTGTTTTTGGTTTGATCATTCTGAAATGCCCGAGTCAAAGTCTGGCATCAGAATAATTTGCCATAATGACATTCATAAACACACAGCATCTGAACACAAGAGAACATGACAGCGTTTATTGAGTTTCTTCTGCCGCTCTGAGACGCAAGTCATTTATGATGGAGGGGAAAAAAGAGCCACAGTTTCTTCCCCGATTGCAGCAACCTCCATTTTTATTACAAATATGTTGCACCAATTTCCCAAGAAGTGACGATTTTGTTCTCTTGAACACATGGGAAGGAAACGCTGCTCCAATTTTGTCCATAAGTTGATTTCACAACATTGGATTGAAAGTTGGTTTTCCTGTGCCCTGATATTTCTCTATTTCCAGCCTCCTGGGACCATGTCCAAGCAATACCCAGAGGACGACCCGGACTACTGCGTTTGGCTTCCTCCATCAGGTACAAAGCTTCCCTTCTTCATCTCTGCAGGCTGTGATATTATTAAGTCATATGAAACCATATATAGAAATCAAGAAAATCAAGTATTCTTGGCACTTTCATCTCAGTTTACAGGCCCTCGCTGAATACTACACATTATTTTCAGCGATTATTAGCTTTTTTGATCTTAGGATATTTCATACAAAGTTCTAACATTTCAGAGGATTAGAGACTTTGCATTGTGGGAAAACACATTAATACCTGGTCAAAGAGTTTACTTTAAAGTCACAGGGTTATTACAAGATAAGGTTCTCTATATTTCTTTTTTTTCTTCTTTTTTTTGTCCAGTTTCTGCCAGAATCCACTTTTATTCAGCAAGGACACATACTTTTTTATTTTTTAAAGGGACAGTACAATATCCTTTGTTATATTCTATAATGCTTTGTGTGTGAATCCTTTCTTGTTGACAGAATATTAGAATAATATTAGATTTTATTGACATTTTCAGAATATTCAGAAAATCTAACTATTTACATTCTTGATAAATGTCCCTAATGGATAGAAATAAGGGGAACACTTTACAATATAAGGTTCATTAGTTAATGCATTAACTAACATTTAACTAATAATGAGCTACACGTCACATTTCTTACAGCATTTATTAATTTTTGATAATCTGATGTAATAAAAATACAGCTGTTCATTGTTAGTTCATGTTAGATCAGGTCCATTAAATAATATTATTTATTGTAAATGTTAAAATTAACATCAACTAAGATTAATGAATACTATTTTCATTGTTAGATCATGTTAACTAATACTCAGGTAACAAATGTTAACAAAATAACCTTATTGTAAACCAAATAAAGTCCTGTCCTACATTAGTTTGCTTTAAATTATGAAAGTTAAGTACATTGCAAATGCTATTTTATTTCTTTAACCAGACACACAGGTGAAACTCGGAAAATGAGAATATTGTGCAAAAGTTAATTTATTTTAGTGATTCAACTTAAAAGGTGAATCTAATATATTATATAGACTCATTACATGCAAAGTGAGATATTTAAAGCCTTAATTTGTTATAATTTTTATGATTATGGCTCCAAAATTAGAATTTTGTGAAAAGGTTTTCATAAGCTGTAAGCCATAATCATCAAAATCATAACAAATAAAGGCTTGAAATATCTCACTTTGCATGTACCGGTAATGAGTCTATATAATACATTAGATTCACCTTTTAAGTTGAATTACTGAAATAAATGAACTAATACTCTCATTTTCCGAGTTGCACCTGTACATGCGGGTGAAACTAAGACATGATTGTGTCCTGTGTGTGTTTTGAACAGGTCAGACTGGTGACGGTCGGACACATCTGAACGATAAGTACGGATACTAAACACAGAAAGTGAAGACTTCCTCACTCAAATGGAGTCAGCCCAACCGTTCATCTTAGTCTTTGGGAGTGGGCAGATTTTCTCTGTGTCCTATTTCCCAACTTTACACTTCACCTGCAAACAAGGAACGTCGTGACTCGAGTAGCTCAGATGAGCTGAGATGTTTCTAGCACTTGGTAATGGAAACTGCTTAGTCTTGTGACTGATTTTCACTTCCCTTCGCCCAATTTTCATTAAAATGCAGTCGTTTTCCACACGTGCTTTGGGGCCAAGTTGCCAAGTATAGTTTTGAAGTGGAGACTGCTTACGGTTTGGGGAAGGATTGTTTTGATAGGCACTTGCTGACTGGTTCTTCTCCACGCTAGCATAACAAACTGTTTTTGTGGTCAAGAAAAATGAATAGTATATGAATATATGGTTTTGACATTGCGTTCACTTCAGATGCATCATGCCAGTCTCTTATGTTGAAGCACTGCTGTTGTTGACAAATCTCTCTTCACGGCTTGCTGTTCTGGGATCGTTTGACCAGCCTCAGGCGGGTTCGGTAAACACTCGATCCGCTGTTCTGGGTCGCTCTCTGAGTAACGGCGGACTCCCTCCTCCGTTCGGCTCCGTATGGCGAGCGAGCGCTCCTGTTGGATGCGCTTCTGTTGAGAGAGAGCCGGCTTTACCAGCCATCTGGACACTTGCTTGGCATTCTAGGATTGGGAGCAAGCTGTTAATGAATCAGTCTGTGTGTGTGTGTGAGCTCTGTGTACATTATTTGTGTGTGTGTATTCGCTTCTCTTGATATTAATGAAGAGTGACTCAGTGTTGGTGATGTGTTGGCGTGTCCAAGGAAGGATTAGGTCCCCCACGTTCGCTACTACGCGCTGGTCTCTCCCTCTGTTTATCCAACTCTTTTAATGCTCTTGAGTTCTCCATTGTTTGGAGAGCATGATTTGTCGCATACAATATGTGTATTTTGTTATGTATATTTTGTACAATAAACAACTTTTCCTGTGTCTCGTCAACATGGGGGCTTGTGTTGAATGTTTGGGTCATAAAGTTGTGATCAAATGATCATCATGATCTACTTTTCTGTATGGCCTGTTGTACACAATCTGCTACATGCCTTCTGGTTGATAGTTTATACATTTTTAGCAAGTAAAAGGCCTTTTAGTATGATTCTAACATGTAGTGTACAGGGCTTGACATTAACCTTTTTGCTCCGCAGCCACTGTGGCGAGTGGTTTTCTAAAGTTACTAGCCACTCTGCATTTTCACTGGCCACAATTTTGACAGCAATACCATGTGACCCTGGACCACAAAGCCAGTCACATGGGTCAATTATTTTTAATTGAGATGTATACATCATATGAAAGCTGAATAAATAAGCTTCCCATTGATGTATGGTTAGTTATGATAGGACAATATATCCAATATAATATATATATTATGTATATAATATATCTTATATACATATTTCTGAGATACAACTATTGAAAATCTGGAATCTGAGGGTGAAAAAAATCTAAACATTGAGAAAATCTTCTTTTAAAGTTGTGCATTTATGTTCACGATTGTGCTGCATTCACTCACAAAAATACATGTTTTATATATTTACGGTAGGAAATTTACACAATATCTTCATGGAACGTGATCTTTAGTTAATATCCTAATGATTTTTGGCATAAAAGAAAAATGGATAATTTTGACCCATACAATGTATAGTTGGCTATTGCCAAAGATATACCCATGCGACTCGAGACTGGTTTTGTGATCCAGGGTCAAATACAGGTATTTTTAATAATATCTTATCATTTCGCAGCAGATATATTAGACTTCTGTCACTTTAAAACCAAATACACTGATCCATTACACCATTTTCATTCTTAACGGTTTACGTTCACTTAAAACTGAACTGACTGTGTTTACATGAATACTCGCTAAGACTGGCATTTTGACATTATTTTGTGTGTGTATTTAACTGTTTAAGCACAATAATCAGTGAAAAATAACACGATTTAATACTGAGAGACTTTGAGCACAACATATGTCGAAGAGATGAGATGGCGAGAAAGCGCTGCTGGTATTGTACATCTAATCTGCAGCAAATTAGTATTAGAAGAGTTTCAGATATTTCGGTGTCAGTATCGAATAAATCTATATTTTTGACAACACTAAATTGCACCTAGTTTATTATTTCAGATGCCCTTTAAAGAACTACAATTGAGAAATGTATTTAAATTCCAACTCGCCAAAGTGGCTAATATAAGTGACTTCTCATATTATGAGTGTCAAGCCCTGATTGTTAGTAATATTTTAAGATGAACACTTACTGGACGGAAGCAACTTCAGTTTACTTGATTATCCATAAATGTTTTTAGAAAAATCATGTTAAAATGTGTGTATCAAAGTTGATACGTCTTTTGTTTATTTGTGCATTTTATCTAAGTAGTCTATAAGATCTCATTGATTTACATCACACGATATCAGAATTTCATCTTACTTTTTGACCATGTCAGTTTCGGAAACTACACCAAATTGCATGTGTTTGCTCAGTTTGGGCCTCGAATAAAATGTTCTTTCTCTCTCTTCGAGTGTGAGCTCAATATTTTCATTTATGTATCAAATATGATTCTCACCATTTATTTTAGATTGTCGAAAGGGTCACTATAACTGTTTCTGATTATTTTTTCATATGCCAGACTTTACAGGGTTAATCCGTTCAAGGCATGTTCAGGCATGTCTCTGGTTACACTCACTGGAAAGTGATCAAGCACCAAACCCCCCAAAATACTTTGAGGAACTGTTTCTGTTCTCATTTTTACAATATTATTGATAATCTTTTAATGTAATGTAATGTTAAAGGTTCAAAAAAAGTTTTGCTTACTACAATAAAATAAAATAGACTGCAGATATTTATACTAAATGCAAACAAAAACTGTAAATAGCGATGGATGCTATCTACACTGTGAAAATGGCAGTATTTTAAATAGTATATGTAAATGTAGTACAAATATTGAAAGATACTGTTTGCACCTCTGTGTAGTGTAATATTATAATAATACAGTATGTGTTAACAATATATTCAGTATGCCGATATGATCTATTACAGACCGTGAATATATATTTATTAAAATCTTAAACGGATGCTGTTTTATTGGGACATTACTTGTCCTAACCCTACACTTTAAACACTTTAGTCCCACTGCAAAATACATGTTAGGCAATTTATTATCTCATAGCTGATATGCGATGGGAAAAGGGAAAAGAATGAGTTTGGAAAAAGGCAGATTCAACCTCCGGTCAATCGCATCAAAAGCATTAGCACCACACGCCTGACTATCCACACCGCTGCTGTTAACAGTTATTTCATAACTTTCTCTGGCTCAATCAGACAATGGTGGGCGGAGTTAATGTGAATAGGTTATTAGAAATAGACACTCGGATAAAATAAATAACTTTTGACTCGACGTTCTGGAGGGTGTAGAGCAGAAATACAATGTTTGTTAGAGCACTTATAATACATCTTCTGTACAAAAATGTGTGATTTGAGTTCAATTTGTTCATTTAAGATAAACTTCCAGTTATCACTGTAATTCGTGTAGGTGGAGTTGCTCCACGTTAACAGTGTTTTGTGGAGAGTCACGTCACATAAGCTTCTGTGCAGATATGCAACATTTACCAGGTTAAACCAGCTTTGTCATGACATGAGTTGAAAGATTGCATGTAAGTGCACACAAATAAAATATGAAATGCAAAACATTTCCTTAGGCCGTGCTGCTTACAACATATATCGCTGTATGGGCAGACAAAGTTATTAACTATTTTATCACACTATATTTTAAGAGGTTTAAAGATTTTAGCTATACTTTTAAAACTCTTTCAATGTTTATCCCTGTGCAATTCCTCGCAACATAAACCTTCAAGTCATGATGGTGCCATACACTATTTAATTTGGACTCCTTTTTGCAACACAACTGCTTTAGCAATTTGTGAAACCTTGTGCAAAGTGATCCAATCAACTGAATACATTCCAAATTCTCAACTGAGTGTGTACACACTGCTTATCCTACAGGAAACTGGGTTTGATAGGCATCAGATTGAGCCGTATTATTGTAGTAGAGTATCTTCTGATCAGGCCGCGCACACCCATCTTGATGTCTCGGTTCCTGGCTCACTTCCTTCAGCCCCTCATCATAGCCGAGCACTGACGTCACTCTCTGGTTCACGAACACAAAACACACAGCTTATTGCTCTGTTTGGGATCTGGCACGGATAGGCCTGTGGAATCAGCCCACGCTGGAATGAGAATGCTTCTGTATGGTGGATAAGGAACCTGCAATGTTGACAGACTCTGTGCGAATATGGTTTGCAGCACTTGTGAACACGTGAGCTGTGTTTGAAATTGACCCCTTATAACCTCTTCAATATTTCCTACATTACTCCACTAATATAGTCCACTTGAAGGAGTAAACTCGATAACATCTACTATGGTTTCGGACGCCACTACAAATGGCTGTCCCATCAAATAGGGCCCTATTTAAGGGTATAAGGGACGATTTCGTAGCCTGGCTCGCGCGCGAGAGGGTCCTCACTGCAGAACACGAAATCCAGGGGAAGGAGTTGAATCCAGATCCAACTCCTCCCACCTTACATATAACCTAAGCCTACCAATCTCCACCCCTTGATCCCTAAACCCACCCATAAACCTACCAATCTCCACCCTCTGAAACCTAAACATACCATCTCCACCCCCTGATGCCTAAACCCACCCCTAAACCTACCAATCTCCACCCCCTGATCCCTAAACCCCACCCCTAAACCTACCAATCTCCACCCCCTGATCCCTAAACCTACCAATCTCCACCCCCCTGATCCCTAAACCTACCAATCTCCACCCCTGATCCCTAAACCCGCCCCTAAACCTACCAATCTCCACCCCCTGATCCCTAAACCCACCCCTAAACCTACCAATCTCCACCCCCTGATGCCTAAACCCTCCCCAAACCTACCAATCTCCACCCCCTGATCCCTAAACCCACCCCTAAACCTACCAATCTCCACCCCCTGATCCCTAAACCTACCAATCTCCAACCCCTGATCCCTAAACCTACCAATCTCCACCCCCTGATGCCTAAACCCACCCCTAAACCTACCAATCTCCACCCCGATCCCTAAACCCACCCTAAACCTACCATCTCCACCCCCTGATGCCTAAACCCACCCCTAAACCTACCAATCTCCACCCCCTGATCCCTAAACCACCCCCAAACCTGCCAATCTCCACCCCCTGATCCCTAAACCTACCAATCTCCAACCCCTGATCCCTAAACCTACCAATCTCCACCCCCTGATCCCTAAACCTACCAATCTCCACCCCCTGATGCCTAAACCCACCCCTAAACCTACCAATCTCCACCCCCCTGATCCCTAAACCCACCCCTAAACCTACCAATCTCCACCCCCTGATCCCTAAACCTACCAATCTCCACCCCCTGATCCCTAAACCTACCAATCTCCACCCCCTGATCCCTAAACCCGCCCCTAAACCTACCAATCTCCACCCCCTGATGCCTAAACCCTCCCCAAACCTACCAATCTCCACCCCTGATGCCTAAACCCACCCCTAAACCTACCAATCTCCACACCGATCCCTAAACCCACCCTAAACCTACCATCTCCACCCCCTGATGCCTAAACCCACCCCTAAACCTACCAATCTCCACCCCCTGATCCCTAAACCCACCCCTAAACCTACCAATCTCCACCCCCTGATCCCTAAACCTACCAATCTCCAACCCTGATCCCTAAACCTACCAATCTCCACCCCCTGATCCCTAAACCTACCAATCTCCACCCCCTGATCCCTAAACCCGCCCCTAAACCTAGCAATCTCCACCCCCTGATGCCTAAACCCACCCCTAAACCTACCAATCTCCACCCCCTGATCCCTAAACCTACCAATCTCCAACCCCTGATCCCTAAACCTACCAATCTCCACCCCCTGATCCCTAAACCTACCAATCTCCACCCCCTGATCCCTAAACCCGCCCCTAAACCTAGCAATCTCCACCCCCTGATGCCTAAACCCACCCCTAAACCTACCAATCTCCACCACCTGATGCCTAAACCCGCCCCTAAACCTACCAATCTCCACCCCTTAGATCTGGATCCAACTCCGCCCCCTGGATCTCGTGTACTGCAGTGAGGTGCTACTGCTCCGTCCTCCTACGTACTTAAGCTCAATTTTCATTTTCCTTCAGTACGTCGTCAGGGTTTGCGGTATATTCGTGGGTTTCTCAGGACAATGTTTTATCGGTCCAATCAGCGTACAGAGGGAGCGGCTGGAGAACGATGGCGTTGAGGTCGTGCGCTAGTTTGAGTTGAAGTTTCGTCAAAACCAAACGTTAGCGATTTGGATCTGCCCAGAGCCACTCTGGATCTGCCATAACCATAGTTTTAAACTTCAACAGAGTACCCACCTTCGAGGAAGTTGATGGAGAATGGAGAGAGGCCAGACTCGCTGTACAAATTAAATGTATGAGAGTCTGGTATGACCAGGCTAGTGATTTCGGTCACAGCCATGGAAATCTAAAAATTATGTCATCTGAGCATGCAAGTGCAATATTTTATGCTGTTGTTTTGACAAATTGAAAACACTGATATTTTTTAAATTTATGACGTTAAATCCCTCAGTTCTCGCCATCTCTGAAAAGCCAATCAAATGTTGATTCTTGTTTTATTACGAGCTCTGTCACGTTCTGTTTTCGCCAGCAGACTCTCCACGTGTGTTTCCCCGGAGGTTCGTGATTTAGCCGATCCATGTCAAACTTTCTTCACTCGTTATGACGACTAACCTTTTAACAAAATGTTCTCTATTTACGGATATGACGAGACACACAAGGTAGAGTGACGCATGTGCGCAATTTTCTGCGAAAACCATAACCTTAAAGCTACAATGTGTAATTTTTTAAGTTGATTCTTAGCAAAAAACATTTTGTTCTTTCAAAATGATATGTGCTCATTAATGTATAATTACTTTACAAACTAATAAAGTATTCTCGTAAGCGTAGAATCTGCCATTTATAATACATACGGGTGAGCTGCTCGAATGGCGGAAGCCACGTTGCGCCTCCACCTTGAAAATACATTAGCCAAAGAGGGACATACCGGGAAATTCAAGCTTCGCCTTTCACGTTTTTATTCTCAGATACGCAGATTTGAAATAATATGTCCACCGTATGAGTTAAAACACCCTCGCAATGGGAGGGGCTAGAAACTAATATTCAGTTGATAGTCATATACAATTTCACCACTAGATGGGAGTAATTCCTACACAGTGTAGCTTTAAATATAAACACTCATAATAGGCTTACCATAGTGAATCAGGGTAAGACAAAAACACGATTGAGAGTGTATTGAATCATTATTTAAAGTTATTTTGAACCAAAAAGTAAGTGTACCTTTAAATAAAATGTAACAAAAATAAATGAAAAAAAGCTGCAAAATTAATCAAAATAAAACTGAAATTGCGGTATAGATTAGTGCGATTATCAAATAATAGGCTGCAAAGTCGGTTTAATATAATTTACATTGAAATTACTTGTATTTGATTATACTTAACATTGTAAAAAACAGATCCTAGTTGAAATAGTTGGATTTTGTTTAGATTTTTTGTACAATGTAAAAGCAGAGGGTACTTCAAATAAATATTTGACTTCGTTTGGCTGACAAAAAGGTTTGGGAACCCCTGTCTTGAGGTCTGTGTTATGGTATCCTAGAATCTCAAGAAGCTCCTAAAGATATGTCTCATCTCCTCAAGGGAACACTGGGGGCACAGGTTGGGGTTTTACCCCCAGAAAAGTGGCAACATCTGTTCTAGACATGCCTTTAAGAGCTTCACCAAACATACTTTGCAATAAGAAAAAGCATTTGAAGTGAATTACCAAGACACAAACTGGGAAGAAACATTTATTCGCTTCATTTGAAGCATAGATACAGAAAAGGACAACTTTTCACGTTGCAAGCATGTACTGTACTGCATGTCCATATAGCTGTAATTTTAAAAATATTGTATTTGTTTCACATAGATACACTTAATAACACCTAAGTGAAACTTATGCAACAACTATGAATAATTGTCCTTGTTGATCACCGTCCGGTTGGCCTAGCTTATTGACCCTTACACGGGTTACAACTGCAGTTTACATTCAGGAAAAAGTATTAAAGTATGCTGCTAAAAGTACATTACATCCACTGTCAAAATCCTCAGAAGGATAGTTTCTGAAATATACTGCATGGATCGGATTCATGTTGTCCATATTTAAAATGAGTTCAGTAATTTTCTACACATCAGAAGAATGACACAGGCTATGTTCGGAATAGCACACTAGCATACTCATGTTACTATTTCTACAGCGTGTTGTATATATGGAGAATACGTTCCAAAATAAACAAACATACCTTTTGAAACATTTATTGCAAATAATCCTGTTTCACATTCTATTAAATAGTAAACAGTGTGTACTTTGCAGTATGCAGTACGCTAGTATTTTATTCTGAACAACAACTGTGTGATAAGGGCTGTGATTTAATCCCTGGTGTGTGTTCAAACAGTGTCAAAACATTCATAAACTGGATATTGATGGTAAAACTCAATGTATTTAGGTACATAGTACTGAGTATGCTACATAGTAAGGCGCATGTTTATTAATATATGATGTTGAAAGACTCTAGTATAGCGTTGTGTTGTTGTTCCCTCCCCCCGTTCTTCACTTAAGATGTAATTACTTTGGAATACACATCAGATAACCAGTAATTTGATTACTGACACATTGAAGCTGAACAATGTCTAGCATGTGCTGTCGTTATATCTGATTGTTAAGTTTTCCGGTTTACCCTGGTTATAGAGCGAAAAGCTTTATTTTATTACAAACCGGTTTTATTAATTAAGGCCCATTCTGGCATCTAACTGATTGTCTCTCATTACATTTCCCTGTCTAAACATACAACTGCCTTAAACCGAAATTGTCTTGCATGTTACTACCTTCAACCCAGTGGTCTCAACCCAACCATGTGGCCCAATCATCAGACAATATCAACAAACCACGGACCAATCTCTGCTCAAACCCATCACAGAAACCGAACCATTTGGTCGTGGTTTTATAGATAGCGCAGTGGTCATGGCCTTGTCATTAAAATAAGTTCTAAGTGGGTTTCCTGAGAGTTAGAGAGGATGAGACGGCTAAAGGCGAAAGGTTGCGTCTCCTCATTCCTCTCATACATTCTGGCCCTGATCACATTTCCTGTTTTGTCCACAGGCCTTATCACGGGGCCTTTGTTCACACTAATATCCTGCAAAATAAAAGGCAATGCAAACATACATTGTCTTTATGTTGGGAATTTTTGGTCCACAAGTGATGTTTCGTCTCTGCGAAGGTCCAGTCGTGTCGCTCACGCACACGGAGGCTCCTCGGCGGGGATCAGGGGACTGCAGGGGGGAGCGCTGCTCAGAGGCCGGAAAGCGAAGATGGATGGATCGTAGGAGTATCGGGGTGCGTGACGGCCGCCACTCAGGTTCTGTGAGGGAAACACATAAACAAAGATGAAGTGGGAAGTAACTGGGTTTGGTTTATCAGTCAAGTCACCTTTATTACCGCAGCGCTTTATACAACAGATTATTTCAAAGCAGCTTCATTATTCAGCTCAAGTCAGTTTAGTGTTGGAGCACTTTTTTCCCAATAACTGTAAAATTCAACAATTATGAAACAAGCTGAATAATGACACTATTGCCTTCTGTAGAGCTGAGTCAGTTCAAGTCCGCCTCTGTCCGTTCACGTTCGAGGTTCAGAGTTTACACAACACATAACTCATGTTTAAAGGTGCAGTAAGCGATTTATGAGAAACGCTGTTGAAAGTGTATCGGGCCGAGCAGCACAACACACTTGTAGCCAATCAGCAGTGGGGGGCGTGTCCACTCATGATGGGGGAGGAGAGAGAGTGAGATTAGGAAGACTGTAGAAAGAGAGATGGCTGAGAGACATTACAAAAGAGAAAAGATCAGAGGAATATCACTGGAAAAAGAAGGGTTATGATCAGGCATGTTGTGTCTGCTCCATATGCGAGTAACATTGTTTTCAGTCGCCAGCAGCCGCACACCAGCTCCAGACAAACAATGACACTCAAAACCAATATACTCCTATGTACTGTATGTTTATTATTTGTTCTTCCTCGTCATTCGTTCCTCATCTTCGCTTTATTTTTCGCTAAGCATTATCTTGCTTTGCTTTTGCCATGATCCACTCTTGCATTGCGTGTTTGTGCATTTTGGGGGCGGAGCAATGAAGGTTTCATTGTTAGAGAGGTGAAGGTGTGTTTGTTTTGGGTTGATTTCAAATATCAACCATGTTCAACAACGATTTTGAGAAATCACATACTGCCCTTTAATATTATAGTTTCATCCTTCATTCCTTTCCTTCACATCAAAGAATAAACACATATGTCTGGAGGTATAATTTTTGTTCATCAGTAATTTTATATCGTTCCGGTGAAATCACAAAACACAATGCACACACACGTGTCCGTGTGTGCATTGTGTTTTGTGATTTCACCGGAACGAATAGAGTCAGAACAAATAACAAACAAACTAAATAAATACACTGCTAGTCAAGTGGATATAAAAAAAAATGTGAAAGATTCCCGTGACTTCTGGGGTAGTTGATAATTTATTGTATTATTAATATTTTTTCTAAATAGAGGCAAATGATTTATAAATTAAAATCTTTAGTATTAATACTTATAAAATGTATGCAATTTCCTTATTTTGTTATCAAGGATGCTGAAGGTCTAGATCTTCTGTACTGTTTTTGTTACAGGTTTAATATGCTGTATTGGGATTTAAAAGCTATTTAAAATAAAGAGATTAAATTCGCCTAATCACACACTTGGGATAGAGTAACCAAAGAACGGATTAATATTAAGTAAATCAGTAAGTAACTAAGGGTACGTTTACACAACAACAATGTACTAAAAATGAAAAAAAAAAGTGTTTTTGAAAAGTTATACAGACAAACTTATCAAAATGATACCGTTCACACGGATCTGCGAAAACAACTAATGCTGTATAATTCCTGCCAGGCCAGTAGTTGGCGACGTCACTTTGTAACACGAGATATGTGTGTGTCAACATTTTCACAAATCGTGTTGTTGTTGTTGTTTACACGGAGGCGATAACGGTATAGTTTTCAAAAACTTGCAACTTTCAAAAAACAGTTTTCAGTTTTTAGTTGAAAAACGTATTGTGTAAACATCCCCTTTTCTTTCAATTTTCTGTCAAACGTGCTGAACTTTGACGAAAACCTCGAGTGTGTTATCACTGGCTTACATGACCAAAATTATCTTTAAAACAAAACCTGAGTAAAACCAAGTGAGCAAAAACCTGAAAACCCCAGAGAAAGGAGTGGTTCCTGTCCTGGAGAATGAAAGAAGTAGTTAATATGTTTCACATATGGTCAGCTAAATCTAGCCTGGCTTAAAATCCACAACTCAAAAAGATATACATGCGTATACCACAAGGTTAAGCTCTTTTCCTGTCAAATAGCCACTCTGTTGTAGGTTTTCAAATCCATCAAGAGGCCAGATCAACACTTCATCAAAATAAAAGTAAGAGTAGGCCTCTAGTTTCATTGGATGTTACACGATCCCATTTACTTTCTACAAGCAGCTGTTTTCCATGAATCTCCCTCCAGGAAACAATGTTCGGAGTTTAATCATTTTCAACTGGTTTCATCCATGCATTCCTAACAGCAAATGACAAACCATCAAATACTATTCTTTATTTTAAGTTTTTAAGAGTTCAACAGGCCTTTAGACTGACAAATATGTGCAACTGTAGGAAGAGTGATTATTATATTATGACAAACAGCTCAGGCTTTTGTTTCCTGGTACATTTTACGAGTACATAATGCTTTTAAAACATTACACCACTATACTTGCTTATACATGGGAACAAATTAACCCCTCGACCCCTAACATCTGTCATGTCAACAAGTTTGGACCATCTATGCGATAAGACCGTTTGTCTTCTCTGGCTTCATCCACCAATGATTATTTTATTTTTTTCTCCTTCTTTGGTTTCATTTCTTTCTTGTTTCTGAGCCCTCGTTCTCTCTGGTCTTGTCCCAGACCTCAAACCCCCATGATGATTTTCCCGGTTCCCTAACTGGCCCCCTGATAGCCACTTCCCACTCCATCTCTAGCTTTACCTGGAGCGTGGCCAGCAGAGACGGGGCCCGGAGATAAAACCAGGGGCCCAACCACTTTACATACATGAGCAGAAGACCAGAGGGAATGGGAGAAGCAGGGAAAACCAAAAGAAAAATTATTAAAAAGAACATTTTCACAAACCGAAATACATGAGAAACTCTAAACTCAAAAGTATGGCTTAAGGGTTTAACAGAACATGAATATTGACCCTGGACCACAAAACATGGGTCCGTTTTTTTAAATCGAGATTTATATATCATCTGAAAGCTGAATACATAAGCTTTCAATTGATGTGTGGTTTGTTATAATATGACAATATTTGTCCGAGATACGACTATTTGAATATATATTCAAAAAAATCGAAACATTGAGAAAATCTCCTTTAAAGTTGTGCATATGTTCACGATTGTGCAGCACTCACTCACAAAAATACATGTTTTATATATTTACGGTAGGAAATTTACACAATATCTTCATGGAAAATGATCTTTACTTAATATCTTAATGATTTTTGGCATAAAAGAAAAATCTAATAATTTTGACCCATACAATGTATAGTTGGCTATTGCCACAGATATACCCGTGCGACTCCAGACTGGGTTTGTGATCCAGGGTCACATATTCAGTAATAGTATCGATTTAACTGCACCGATCGGAACAAAACTGGATATTGTAACCATCTTTGCAAAATCAACACTGTTATTGAACTGATTTGAATCTACATTGAGCTGAATAATGACACTATTGTCTTCTTAAGAGCTGCTTTGACACAATACATCCCGCCTGTAGATGGCGATATAGCGAGTAACACATGTAAGGTTGCCGATACCAGAGCTGCGTCCAAAATCATCTGAGTAGGGCTGCGTTTAAATAAATAAAAAATGTATGCCCTTCTCTTGCTAACTTTCCTCCATCTCGTTCACTTGGATGTACGTCTTTGCCATTGGAGGAACACTTGCAATGTGTTTCAATGGAGCATCTCGATCACTGGAATCTGCTATGGAGCTGATTTATTATTTACAGTTATTTGAATTTGTTTTATGCACAATTCTAAAGGCCTGTATGTATTCTTGAAATGTTGAAGAAAATATATTTAAAATTACACAAGCTAACACAACAATACCGTAAACTAAAACTGTGTCTAAAAAAAAAAACTAAAAAAAGAGTCATCTTAAGGTAGCTACAAATATTAAATGCAGTTAAATGTCAAAATAACTTCAATACCATACACTAGATTTGTGCGGGCTGTAATAAAAAGACAATATTTTATAAAATGTGTTAAAAATAAATATAAAATATGAGTCAACGATCAAGGACTAAAGGTAAAGGAAAGTGGGAAAGCAAAGAGAGAGTGGGAAGAGCGAAAGGAAGTTGAAAACGACAACAAGGCGGAGGAGTGAACCGAAGAACATCTTTCTCTCTGACTGGAGATCCTGCAACAGCCGGCACTCTATAAATGGAAAATGACTTCATCCTCACACACACACACACACACACTTCCTTCTCCCTCTCCCTTTTCATCCCTTGCTCCTCTCCTCACCTCTTTCCATTAATCTAATAAAATGGTCATCCAATCTCCTGCAGATGAAATGGAGGTTTCTGGATGTTCATTGGAGAGAAAGACCATTACGCATCAATTCTTTCACAGTCTACGAGAGGAAAACCTGCATTTCTGGAAGCTAAAAGACGTTTCTTTTTTATCATAACATTTCAGCACTGAATATTTGGAGACTCCATATATTGGACATTTTGGTCACTTTAGATTAGGATCCAATTCTCATTATTATCTATGATTTTTGCCTCAATACACTCCTAATTACTGCTTATTAATAGTTATTAAGGTTGTTAAGTTTAGGTATTGGGCAGGATTAAGAGATGTAGAATATGGTCATGCCGAATAAGGCATTAATATGTGCTTTATAAATACTAATAAACAGCAAATATCCTAGTAATATGCATGCTAATAAGCAACTAGTTAGTGTGAATTGGATTTTAAACTAAAGTGTTACAGACATTTTATATTTGCATGTGTTTGGCCAATTAACGTACACTTGCATCACTGGTATTCCTGTTGTGTTAGGTTAGGTTAGACCTACTCTGAAGTAGGAGCTTATTTTGATTTGTAAAGGTGTTCCTGTGACTAAAATCGTTCCCAGTTCCTGATGTGAACTTCCACCAGTAGTTTTATGAACTATGAAAACGTTCCTCTGGAGTGAAAACCCCTTATATGGTTTTAATGCAAGTCAATGGGATGTTTTGCCCACTGGTGTAACGTGGCCATTGTGCTGCTTGATTATCATATTCATATACTGTGGTATTATTAACCCTGTTAACATACTGTCAAATTTGATAAATAATTTCAAAAGCCTCTAAATAATCAATATGATCAAAACATTGCCTTAAACATGTTGTACATGCCTTCTGTCATCCGATTGATAGTTTATACTTTATCAAGTTAAAAGACTGAAATTTTGCACAGTCATTTTGCTGTGAAATCATCACTGATTTTTACAAAGTAAACATAAGAATAACTTTGATAATATTTAGGTCTACTTGATTATCCATACATAATTTTATAGAAATGTTAAAATGCAAGTATCAAATTTAAATTTCTATAAAATTATGTATGGATAATCAAGTAAGCCTAAGTTGCTTCAGTCCATTAAGTTCATCGTGAAATATTACTAACGATATCAAAGTTATTCTTGTTTACTGTATAAACAATCAGTGATGATCAGCATGCTTTTGAGGAATGTTTATTTGTACATATCTCATGAGCTTTTATCATAGAAATAAGCTTTTAAATATCATCTTACTAAGACATTATTGGAAGATGTGCACGACTGATATTTATATGCACTTTTTGTAAGTATCTGATTGATTTACATCAAGCGATCAGAATTTCCAGTAACTTTTTGGCCATATAAATATCAGCAAATGTGCCATGTTGCATATTTTTACTCAGTTTGGGGCTCTGTTTTTTTCCTCCTCAAGAATGAGCTCCATATTCACTATATCATAATATATAAGTCATAAAATTCTGATGTATCAAATATGATTTTTATCATAAGTCAAATATTATAATGGATTTTTTTATAATGCGTCTAAAGGTTCAGTAAACTGTTCCATTAAAAAACAAATCTGACTATCACTAATAATAAAAACTATTATTTTATTATTATTATTCTGACCTTTACATGGTTAAATGTTACCGACAGGTTTTCCAAAGTGTTTTTCACTGGTGTTTTTCTGCTATAGCGGCCCCAGCGATGAGACAGATTGTGTTTGTAACTCCTCTCTCTGACTCCAGCGGGTCAGTGTTTCCCATGAGTGCTCCAGTTCCTGTGCCATGCAAGCGGGAGTCACTGTTCTGCAGTCCAAAAGGTGGCGAGCTCGTGATGACGTCACACACTGGCATCGATCAGCTCGGGCCTTCTGGACCCGTGTGAGGAGTGCCAAACACACTGCCGGGGTCCAGGGCCACGAGGGTCAGCGGGTGCGCTTCGGCCCGGCTCCAGCGAACCGC
This sequence comes from Phoxinus dragarum, assembly GCA_033366665.1. Taxonomy (NCBI): domain Eukaryota; kingdom Metazoa; phylum Chordata; class Actinopteri; order Cypriniformes; family Leuciscidae; genus Phoxinus; species Phoxinus dragarum. The sequence goes on along the minus strand of JARPMJ010001872.1, from coordinate 86,716 downwards.
GCTCACGGGTCAGGCTTGTGGAAACCAATCCAAACACTCGCATTCAAAGCATTCATGCTACTGTATCGACCTGATCCAAGACCAGAAGTACAAACACTTTCCCAAATAATTCACTATTTGCAGAAAATTAACTGAAAAATGGCAGCAAAGAAACCATTCTTCAGCTTGCTAACAAATTGTGTAAACAGTGACCCCAGAAAGTATTTAGACACTTAAGCTTGAATGTCATTGGATTAGATAACAAAAATATCAATTTTATTTTCCAGATGTACGAGTTCGTTAACTATATTAACGGTTTCCCTGCTAGTGCTTTAAAAAAAAAAGCCAGCCAGCACAAGCATTTTTTTTTTTTTTTTTTTACATATATTAAAATATTCTGGAAGCGTTCATGGCTCCCAGAATATTTTGTTCTTGATATTTTAAATATATCTGAACATACAATATATCGAAAGAAAGAACATTTAAACAAACAAACAAACAAACTAAAAACATTTTATTCTAGCTTCATATATTCTTTTTTTATATATAATTTAAACTATTATGTGGGTAAGATTCATAAACAAAAGCAACAATTTGAGCAAAAAAGCTGAGAAAGTTGTCGTCAAAGACTACGTCTGGATCAGATTCAGAATGATGATTAAATCACAGATCTAGTGGATCGAGTCCATCAACTCCCCTAAAGCTTCACAGTCCTATAACTCATCCTGGGCCGACATTTCATTCAGTAACATTAGCCAGTTTTGATTTATATGCTGTATAATGTTTGATGATCGTGTTATTTTGCATAAGCAATGCTTCTATCACTTGTTTCTGCTTCTTCTTCGTCTGTGTTTTGACCAGGAGATTGTCTTCTCTTTCAGAAGATGTGTAATAGCGCCCCCTACCGGACAACAGTGAAAACACGGATCGCCGGAAAATTCCGCCAATGGCGGGGAAAGAGTTAACATGTTCTGTAAGTGTGGTTTAAGTGTCTGAATTATTATTATTTTTGGGTCACTGTATGAAAAAAAAAAAAAGTTTGTTTTCTTTTGAAACACTCACCCGAATCTTGATCGTCCTCGTTTTCCCTCCACAGTTCTTTTTTAGAAGCATTTTCTGAAGCAAAGAGCAGAAAGGAGAAAATATGGTTAAAAGGAATGACATAAACCTTCCACATAAGCCTCACACGTTGTCTATGCACAGCCGAACTCCACACACACGCTGCAACACACACTGAGGAACGAGTCTCCATATTGTCAGTGTAAACATTTACTGCTTTTCTGCCCTTGAGCTGTTCTGGAAGATCCCTGGAAGCTCTGGGCCACTGTGGCTACCAAAACTAATGAGTCTTTTATGTAACAGAGCAAAACATCCTGTGGGCCGCCCTTTCAGGACAAACGTGCAACTCTGTTTGCTTTCTTTACCCAGAAGCTAAACTGAGGCAGCGTGACTCAATAGCAGAGGTTAACTCGGATTCTTTTCAGGACAAAAAGTCGAAGCGGTTCATTACAGTGAAAACAATCAGTTCTCCTTAAAGATCGCAATACATTTATGATTTTTAAAAACTACAGGCAATGATAAAGGCCAAAATTAAAATTCAGCATTATTTACCCTCATTATTTACCCATGTGACTTTCTTTTTTGTGTGGAACAAAGTCTGTGAAGCACGAAAACTAACATACGTTCATAAAAGTAATCCAAATGACTCATGCGCCATATTTTGGGGTGTAACAATATATCGTGTCACAATATATCACAATACAAAAATGCAACAATATAGAATGTGTATCATGGATAGTGACAATATGTATTGTGTATAGTTCACCCAAAATAAAAATTACAGTGTGAGAAAAAATTCAAGTTTACAGAGTTCTAGTGTCAGTACTACATTAAACTACTATATATAATGTTGAATATAATGTATAATAATGCAATGGGGGAATATTTGTGAGTCCTGATAATGCCAAATGTTTTATGTTACCAGTAAAAAGTGGCCTACATTATTTAAATATATCTAAGCAGTGAAAGCATATTCGTCTAAGATAATTCAGTATTTTCAGCTTCAGAATCATGAATATTTTTATTCTGGTGTCTCTATTATCCTGTGCATTGGGTTTCCAGCACCAAGTCCAAGCCTATTCACACACAATGTAATATCAAATTTAGCATTTTAATCAACAGTAAAAAAATTGTTAACCTTTTACCATATGTCTTGAAATATCGCAATAATATCGTATCGTGAGTTCAGTATCGAATTGTGACATGAGGATATCGTTACACCGCTAGCCAACTTCCAAGTCTTTAACTAGAGATGGCCATAGATCAGAACCGGACGGTTTTTGCTCCACAACACACAGGTATTTTTTATTTTTTTGCCGATCTCTGTTTCCGGACTTGCACACAAACTGAATTGCAATTATTTCCCAGAAATCATCAAAAGTCATTTGTGTGGATTTTTATGAATGTACTGTATCTCTGACTGTCTTCATAAAAGTTTTGATGGCATTTTCTTTTCCTCTTACCTCCATATAAAGTAGTGTTTTATAACCGCTAACCATAAGCGCCAGCTACTGTCACAGACTGAGTTTGCATTTTCATTCAGTCTGTCTGCTCTTTTTGTTTTGTGCAGGGATGTTTTATGTAGCAAAAATCACGAAGATAAAATCAGACCATTCTGCCTGTGCTTTAAATATTCCAATAATGCAATCTAATTTAAAAACATAAAAACTGTTTAATTGTGACAGTGGTTGCCTCAAATTTCAAATGATTACATACATTTTTTTATGGTCAGTTCGGCCTGTAGTAGAGCAAATAAACAACAAATAAATGTTCTTAAATGGGTCATCGGATGCCCGTTTTCCACAAGTTGGTATGATTCTTTGGGCTCCTCATGTAAAGTTTGTAACATACTTTGGTTAAAATTCCTCAATGGTTGTGTAAAACAACACCCTTTTTACCTCCTCAAAAACAGCTCTGTTCACAGCGACCCGTTTCGGTGCATGTCTCTTTAAATGATAATGAGTAACTGCTTAAATTTTTCTTTTAAAATTCGTCAATTGGAATTGGCCATGAAAATGATGATTGGTGCATCCCTATCTTTCAGTCATCAATCGCTGAACATCTTGACCTTCGAATTTCATACGCTTTCTATGCATCAAAAAGAGAAGCATAAACATGATGCAAAACATCTTTCTCAAAAATAAATAAATAAATAACATGGTGTATGACAACACACCATAAATGACGACATAAATAACCCTTTAACTTAGAGAGCATAAAAAAAAAAACATTGGACAGGGTTTTTTGTTACAGTAAAAACAACCAGCTTCAAAGGTTATATTTATTAATAAATTCATGGCCAAATCCTATGGGCAATGACAGATTAATGCACATATCAAGCAGTCTCTTTGTTCAACAAGGGAAACTCCCAGTAAAAAAAAAAAAAAAAACAGGAATTGTCAAATTTGTCCAGATCTGCGTGACTGGAAGGCAGCCATGGTTAAAGCCGGGGTGAAGTCTGAAATGAGCTCGGCCTCGTTTCAAAGTTCCCAAAAAAGGAGATAATGTTTGTCAAGCTCACTCAACCATGGAGGGCAGCATTTAGACATCTGTCAGACAGACCATTCATTTCGCTTGAACAATAGCTGGACCCCTGCGTTTGAGATTTAAGCAACTGCATATGTGCAGGAATGGATTAGTTGGTAAGGATTAATAATGAAAAACTAACACGACTGTCGCCCAAATGTGGCTCAACATATTAACATAACAGCTGCCGTATATAATTAAATGTGTGATGCATAGTAGAGCGAGGCTGGACACGGATTATTTCATGTTTAGTACTAAAGGCAATAATGATGACTTATTCAGTTGTGTACGTTTGATTTAAAGTACTTTTTTCGAATATTACCTCTCATGCAGTGTGTAGTTTGTGATCAAAGATCAAAGTGCACAACAAATAACCTTATTGTCTCCTATAAGAAAGAATTGAATCTGAACTGCCGTAACGAGTCGTCAGCAATTCCAGTCTCGCTTCCTACGTAACAATGTAACTCATTTGCATAATGCCAGCCTGTGGTCTTCATTGGCTGCATGCAAATGTCAATTTGCCCCGCCCTCAAACACTGTGGTTGTTGCTAGGACTGGAAAAGTTTGGTTCGTGTTGTCAACATGTTGAGAAGATACTGTTTTCACCGCTGCGAATCTACTTTGCATGTGCTTCAAAAAGCATGAGGACTCGCTGGAATTACAGTATATACCCGAATATAAGACGAGGTTTTTGTCCTAAAAATAGGCTGAAAAATGGGGGGTCTTCTTATATTCGCGATATAGACAAAATCACGGGGGAAAGGGAGAAAGAACAACAGAATTAATATTAAATAGTGACTGAAACGCGACCCATTAAGACAAAACCAGCTTTCCCTTCCAAGATGTTAATCTGCACAAAAATCCTGATAATCGAGCCGTCGTCTGATGAAATCAAATACACATAAGATAAAAACAATATCTGTGCTGTGATGTCGGCTATACTTGCATGTAAAATTAGAGAAGCAACATAATATCTGTGTTTAACTGAATTAAAACGCTGCTCCTCTCTGCCGCGCGAGACGCAGAGCGAGCGAGAGAGAGAGAGCGAGAGAGAGAGAGAAAGGTGCGCGAGACGAGAGAGAGCGAGAGAGAGCGAGAGAGAGAGAGAGAGAGAGAGGAGAGAGAGAGAGAGAGAGAGAGAGAGAGAGAGAGAGAGAGAGAGAGAGAGAGAGTGCGCGCGCGTTCTGGAAGAGAGAGAATGAATTATCAGTGCAATTTTTAAATAAAATTATTTTGTGTTGAAAACCAGATTTTTTCAACAAAAATCTCTTTTTGTCCCATAAATAAGTCTGGAAATGGGAGGGTCGTCTTATATTCGGGTATATACGGTAATACAGAAAAAACAACGCCATCGATACTGTTCGTTTCGCTGTGTATCAAGCTCTGAGGAAGCCTCTGGAGCCAAAATTCAGATATGATAATGGCCGTTTAGCGGACGTATCGCCTGCGATAATTAATGCGATATGGCTCAGCTTGTCAGTTAACAACGGCTCTGTGTAGTAAATGCCGCTACATCTGAAAGCAGGTGATGGCGATTTACTACTAATCAAGGAACCGGCTTTACTGACGAGATGCGCCAAACAATGTCATGCGATATATCGCCCAGCCCTAGCGTTTAGTTTTCGAAACGCGACCAATCAAAACAGACTGGGCCGTTTGACCAATCAGAGCAGAGCAGGCTCACGGAAAGGAGAGGTTTAGAGAGACTGAATCTTCAAACTAACCGTTTTCAGACTCTTTGAGAAATGACGTAGTGTGCAATGTACATTATGAGAAAATGAAAGTGTTTTTTGACCTTGGATGCATGTACAGTAAAACTATTGTAGGAGACCTCCAAAATAAAATGGGAACCTTTAAAATAGCATATAGGGGCACTTTAAAAGAGTTGAAGCAAAATGAGCTTTTAGCAGTTAACTTGAGTAGTCTCCCACATTTTGTTTTTCCATCACCACCTCCCATTCCACTTGACCGAGCACACACACACACACACACACACACACACTGGACTCCAAGAGTCATATGGTCCTCACAGCCCTCTTCTCTCTCTGTACTCGTCGTTTTGCTCTTTACTTCTCCACATGTCCTTTGTTTTAACCTGGCACAATCTGGCCTGTATATTTGAACACCTGAAGACAAAACTACTAGGTTAAAACTACTAGGTTTTTTTCCCACTTTGCCGTTTCATTCACTCACAGATTCAGGCTTTTGTTCAGAGTGAGGGAGGGGGGGCTGACATCTGTCATCCTCTCTTTCTCTCTCTGGAGGTGGCGGGCACAAAGCCCTGGAGCACATGGACTTGTCTGAGTAAGTGTAGTTTTGTGCATTTGTCTTGCATTGTTTTCAAACTCAGCCATTGAGTTGACAAGGACTGTTGGTCTGGAACGAGGAGATTTTACACCAGAAAGTATCCTGAGAGGTTCTTTGGGGGGGAAATATAGTAACTTTACTTTTCAGAGGCTAAGGTTTTTAGCTGGCTATATAAAGCCAGTTCAGTTCCCCTGAAGTTTACACAGGTGTCCTAGCATAGTAACCACAGTTTCCCGTACGTTTTGAGAACCAGAAAGTTTCCAAATACTTTTGTCCTAATTGAACAATATCCATTGTTTTGTCATTTAAAAGCTAACCTTTTGTGAATGTTTTGCTTGATAAGTGAGCTCACACATTTCTTTCTTTGAAGTAAATTCCCACTTGATCTAATATTTTGTTACTAGTGCAATGATATTCACTCATTTTTAAGTGTTGTTTAAGTTTCAAAATATATTTTGGGCCACTGTATAAATTGCTGTGAGTAATAAAAAGACTGCATTGATACAGTGATACAATGGCGCATCTGATCATGGACACAATAGCTTTAAAAAAAAGCAGAAGACAATGATGAAAACCAAAAAAAAAAAAAGGCTCATTCCTGAAGGGGTGCTGACACTGATAAATAGGGCTGTACGATTTGGGGGGAACAATCAAATTGCGATGTTTCTGAGAAAAATTTGGGGTTTTCATATCATATTAGGAACTTTTAGCTATTAACTAATACACACTATTTGGAAAAAGCATGTTCTTGTTGACTGTGATCTTGCTAATAATGCTTTCCTGGATGTTCAAACTAGTTGGTCCTGGAACAACAGCCCTATATCAATCAATTAGATCATAGGGTTAGGGGTTTCTTCTACATTCTTATCTACCTATCATATTTCCCTCTGATGTTAAAGGGGTGGTATAATGCCCTTTTCACAAGATGTAAAATAAGTCTCTGATGTCTGATGAGTGTGTGTGTGAAGTTTTAGCTCAAAATACCGCACAGATATTTTTATATAGCATGTTAAAGTTGTCACTTTTTGAGGGTGAGCAAAAATGCACTGTTTTTGTGTCTGTCCCTTTAAATGCAAATGAGCTGCTGCTCCCGGCACAGGGGGCGGAGCTACAACAGCTTGTGTCATTTTACCTCACACACACATGCACTGAAAATGTCAAAAACTTTTAGCCTTTTATGTTCAAACCGGAGTCAGACAATAATGGAGAGACTCAAGAAGAAGTGACAACATGTAGAAGAACAGGACATTTCTGAATGGTTAGTTGAAGAATTAATGGAGCTAAATGTGGAGTTAACTATCTTCTAGTCATGATAATCTATAAATCGTGTTCCGGGGGCGGGGTTTATGTGCATTTTAGGGTTGGTGATGTCACAAACCCGGGAGGAATGTTGTGTAGTCCCTACCAGCCGTTTGTTGTAGTCCTTAAAAAGCTATTTCTTTAAAAGCAAATATCTCCCTTTGCTTTGAACTTTGAGCGTTGTAACTTTACTTTGCAGATGTTGTTTATGCTCAAACAGCAACATTACACACTAACTAAAGTTAGAAAAGTGAATTCATAAACAACCACCCCTTTAAGGGAACGTTACGCATAGAATTAGCGTATAGACCCAACAAAAGATGCTGATGTCCTCCTTTGCAAAACCACCCAAGTCTCTTACCTGCTGCATTTTCTCCAAGTCTAGGCTGGGGCGACCAGGTTCTCCTGTGTAATTGGGCCGGTGGCGCCAGTAAGGCATGGAAGGTTGTTCAAAGTGGCTGAGAATGATGGGCCGGACAGGGAGGCGGGCCGGCGCGTGTGAAGGCTTGAGCGCTCGAGGAGGAGAGGAGCTGAAGAGGACAGGACTGGGAGAGGTGGCGCTCAAGCGGGCCCCGGTCGACGGTTCGGTTGGCCCACACAGGTCCTTCACCTCCTCGTCACTAGAGGCGCTGCTCATGTCTCCATGTCTGTGCCACTTCCGCCCCCCCTCGCCCCCCGGGGCTCCTGCGATGCGCTCCAGCTCCTCTTCTGAACTGTGGCGGTCCAGGGTCGGGTCCAGGAGTAAACGGAGACGGCGTAAGTGAGCCGGAGAGAGAATGCCCTGGTTGTGCTGTTGACTGGTGGCTAGAGGAGTCAAGGCACAGTTCCGCCGGCGCTCTGTAAAGGGGCGAAATATAGCAGAAGGTTATCATTCAGGAGAACCAACTTTTTTTTTTTTTTTTTTAAAGAAGCTTAAAACGCACTTAATACAGGGACAATCCAACACAGGCTCATTCTTTTGCAAAACACGTACCAATACGTACACATCACTGTAGTTTCTAAAATAAATAAACACTAGGGGCCCTGTTGTAACGATCTGAAACGCAAGTATCAAACACGAAACGCAAGTAACTTTGTAGGCGGATCCCGGCGCTGTTGCTAATATACCGGCGGGATAAACGACTCTTGCGCCCGACGCAAATCTAAAATGTGTTGGTCTGAAGTCGCTTCATTACTCATAGGTGTGGTTTGGGCGTAACGTGAAATAAACCAATCAGAGCGTCCTCTCACATTCCCTTTAAGAGCCGGCGCGCTTGTTCCATGGCGGATTGCTATTATAACGGCGGATTTGCCAGCGCACGCCAGGAGCAGTTCACAGCCGAGGAGACCGACGTTCTCGTCAGCGCCGTAAAACACAGAGAAGTGACATTGTATGAGGATGATGGGAGAAACCCAAATTAGCTTCGGTTAAACAGGCGTATAATAATTTGGGTAAATGTGTAAGCTAGATTTATGCCTATTTTTTCACATCTTCATGGACACAACAATGATTTCCCTCGTGTGTTAATATTTTTCCTTGTAATAATGTATGATTTGCAAAAATGAAAACTGCTGCGTCTGTTTAGATTAGAGAATCAAAGTGTGTGTGTGTTGTTCACACGCTACATAATGGCCAAGCATGCGCCCTTAAAATAGCATCTGACTAACACGCAACGCGCCACTGTCTTTAGATGAGGTTTTTCTTGGTTTGTGGTGGAATGGTTTTCTAAAACTGCAAAATAGCACCAGGGAACGTTTGCGCCGGAACACGCTCCTCTTTTCACTGAACCGCCCCCCCTGAGCGCAAGTTCATTCCCTAATTTACCGACGTGCGTCTGTGGAGGGAAAAGTCCGCTTTCCGCGGGTGCAAAATAGGAATGATACATGCGTCGGTGTACAAAGTCAATTGTGCTGGGTGCAAGATAGGGCCCTAGAAGCAGTAAAACAGCTAACACCTTTAATCGTTTTCACACACAATTATGATTATTACAGGGGCAGATTATGGATTAACAAAGACATATTTTCACACGGCTCCTTGTACTATTATGTTATCAAAACACACTTTTTACCATAGTGGATGACGTGTAAACTAGTATATTTTGGAGTTTGCATCACTTAACCAGCTCCATATGTTTAGTTTTACTCCATTATTAAGCTTGCTCAGTAGCTCAGCTGGTGCAGAATTGTACTTGTGATGCGGAGAGCTCGGGTACGAACCCCGTGAAAGACGAGTGACGATATATGAGAGCTCAAAGTTCAAAAACGAGCTAAAATGCCATGGTTTCGATTACATTTTTATGTCGCATTTGCTTTTGTTAACACTATCTGGTAGGTTTAGGGTATAGTGTAGGTGTACGGTATTTTAAAACGTGATGGAGCATTAATATTTTAGCGTCACTCACCGGACATTCAATTCAGAACTGCAGTGAAACTGACGTAATAAAACGTTGGCATATTCACGTTCATCTGTCCCGGAAAAAAACTAAACACGCTTTTAGACATGGACATTTCACTTTGAAACTGGCGCGAAATGTAAACGACACAACATATTTTGCGTCGAATGAGCCCGAGCGGGGACAATCCCCATTAAGCATTCCAGGTTTGCTGTGCTTGTTTGTAAGTGCAATCAATATGGCTATAAAATATTATTCGTATTATTGCTAAATAAAAATACTAAAAAATAAAATAAGAAATATAACTATTGTAATATTTCACTGTTTGCGTCTCTGAAAATGATTCGACGGCCCTTTATGGGAAACTACTTCACACCACACCATATTATATCACACCAAACCGTTTCTCATCGCTCTTAGCGTCTGTTATGACAGGAAGTACAGAAAGTACAAGCAAGGTGTGATTAAAATGCATATGTAGTTTAGATTTTAGACTCCAGATAAAGGTGCCAGTATGTGTCAGACAATTGTTCTGCTCATTCTATTTATCAGATATTTTCAGATACTTTCTTTCAATGTGCAAAATGAAATATGTTATGCATTTCAGAAAATTGCAATAAAGTAATGTATGATAATGTATGCATACCAAATGTATGAAAGTGTATAATGTTCTGGAGACACAATCCCTACTGTGAACATAGTAATGATCTACTGCGATCCTTTTTATTTTCCTATATTGCCTAATGTCACGTGTACACTTCATTTTTCAATAATCCATTACTGTAGATATCAAAATAGCATAGTTACATTGAATATAGGATTTTATTTTGTTTCATTTAAAAAATGCATTTTGTGTTTAACAACAAATACTGTTCTCTGTTAAATGAACACTTCAACTTGCTTTCAAGACACAATTTTGCAAAACTGAAAAGCTTGATTTATAGGAACATGTATTTTTGTATCATATTTGATTTCATCACTTAGTTGTTGAAGCCCTCTATGCAATAGACATATGCATGTGTCAAAAAATTAAAACGCACCTCTGTCGATCTGTGCCAACTCTTGGTTTTCGCCTTCCGAGTCTTCACTCTCCCCCCCTTCCTCACTGCCATGGTAGGAAATCTGTTTCAAAAGCAAAGCAAAGGTCAGACAAACCTGAGTCACCATAATACAAACAAGTAAACTCAGACAGTCACGTCCACAGCTCACACAAACAAATGGAAAGAGTTATTCATGCATCTGTATTGGCATAAAAGTATTGCTTAACATTTGCTATCACAACAAGACCAGTGACTAACACTTGGGCAACTTCTTAGGAAACCTTCTAAACCAAAGGGAGAGATAAACTTGTGCTGTAAGTGCTGAAAGTTTCTTGCAAACAAACCAACCTAAACAAAGGGATAATCCATTTACTAAGAAACTCCGAATGAAAATGTGCATGGCGATCACCCATGCAAAAGTTGACTTCATTGTGCAAGGGTGTTATGGGTGGTTGCCAGACGTTGCTATGTGGTTCCTACGGTATTCAGAGTTGTTTTTAGCAAGTTGTGCTGCGGTTGCTTGCATTTTTTAAGTGGCCCAAGTGATAAAAGTCCATGAGAATCTTTTCACTAGATGTGCAAGTCTATGGGACTTTTAGCCCATTTTGTCATCTGCTTTCTGAAAATACTAACACTGATTGTTTAAAAAAGTCATAATCAATAATCTGCATGATTCATGTCACAAATAATGTGTGATGCGTTTAATACCCAGTTAAAATCTTTAACCCAAAGTATGAGCAATATTTACACTAACGATTCACAGATTTACACCTTAACTGAGATAAGAGAAGGTGTGATTAGATTAGAATGTGTGTTAAAACTAAAAAAGATGCCCACTTTCCAAATGAAACCCATTTCAATTTAACAGTGCATACATTTCCTTGTTTGAGTAAAGATCCGAAAGTGTGAAAAGAAGAAACAGAGCCTGAGGTTAAGAGAAGTAAAAACTAGAGGCACGCCCAATAAACCACAACACCAATCGCTGTGAAACTTTAGCTATGTCCCAAGTGTGTTGGTTCATTTAGAAAATATTATTTTAAGAGCAAACCGGTTTCTAAGTCTATCAGAGAACGAAAGTATGGAACAAGGATAAAACCCAACAGATTGCACCAGTAAGGAGTTAAGTAACACAGTGCATGGTAATTACCTTGTCCAAGCCCAGCTAACCAGCTGCCATCTGTTCTCAAGTACACACACACACACACACAGCCCACTTCTCTTCTCATCTCTTTTGCCTTTCACTAAGCAAACAGTGAGAGAAACTGAATGACTCAAATGTGTCACTCTTTCTCACAGGCACTAGGATCTCATGGCAGCTCAGGGCCCCCAGAAGAGCCATTTCCACTCGCTGAAATCCAGTCTCTCTCCAATCTCAAAGACACCACAAATTACCATTCCTCTCCACCAGAACCCCTGCCAGACAGTGTCTCCGGCTGTACAAAGACAGGCCGTTTTCTTTTAATACTCTAATGTATTTGGAAACTTCTGCCTATTACACGTTTCATCCTGGGGCGTTACACAAGATTCAGGGGTAATAATCATACTTAAAGGTGCAGTAAGCGATTTATGAGAAACACTGTTTAAAGTGGATCGGACAGAGTACCATAACACACTTGTAGCCAATCAGCAGTAGGGGGCGTGTCCTCTCATGATGGGAGAGGAGAGAGAGTGAAATTTGAAGAAAGGCCGTAGAAAGAGAGATGGCTGAGAGACATTACAAAAGAGAAAAGATCAGAGGAACCAAGATATGCTGTTGTAATGTTAGCTCTAGTAACAGCACAGCTTTGAGTGTCATTGTTGTTTGTTCGTCATCACTTTATTTTTCACATTCACATTATTTTTCTTTGCTTCAGCTAAAGAGATATCCACTCCCCTTGCATTGTGTCTTCATGCATGTTGGGGGTGGAGCAATGAAAGGAGGGGCGTGTTTGTTTGGGATGATTTTAAATATCAACAATGTTTCTCAGAAATCACTGACTGCACCTTTAAAGAGGTAATTCATTGATGGCAAGAGGGCTATGCACAAACGTGGCTATGCAGTAGAAATGTGAAAAAGATTAAACGGAAAAAAATGGTTCCAAAAACACCCATAATGCACTTTTGATCTTGACGCCACCCCCTTGTCGATCTGACTGTAGTTTAATCTGCAGTTTTAACTGGAGTTTAACAGTTTTAAGACCTGGACCAGTCAAAAGTCTATCGTGTGATGCAAAATGATTCAGTTGGTGTCACCCGAAAACTTTTGCTGACAAATAAGCAGGAAAATATGGAGCAGGTAATACAGAGAAAGAGTAGCCTACATATTGTTAATTTACCAGCATTGTAGCAATACAAACAAAGCTGATTGAAAATTTGGCAAATCTATCCTTTACAAACTGGAGCTCAATGTGCACTAATATTTCTATTCGACATAAAAACTGAGAACTAGCTGAGAGTATAAAACTGTCCTAACTAGGAAACAAAACACAGTTTCCAGCAAAACACATTTTGAATCCCCTTTAAGTTTTTAAATCAACTTGGCTGTTCCAAAAATGTATAATTGGTTAGGACTACAACTTCGTGATATGATAAAAGAAATGGAAACAAGGTATGCTATTCCCTCAAATAATGTTAAACTATCACTGAGGTGCGTGTTGTCAACACTATTTATATATGGCTCTACAATGATAGCAGGAAACTGGCAAAATCCCAAAGCCAAATGCCGAATGAGAAACTATTAAGTAAAGGATCATATCTGTATTGTGACAACAAAAGAGGAATCACTGGAAAGAAAATGCCAACCGGAAATGCTTATAAACATTGCGTATAGCATTAGCAAACCTGTTTTTTAATTTGAATGTAATTAAGTACAAATGTATACATTTATATTAGGTATGACATACATTCAACCTGTAAATATTGAAAAATAAACTTTGACATTGTGCTCTTGAGTCACTCTGACAGCGTTTACTTTGTGATATTGGTCGACTGATGGTACAGTAAAAGTGTAAATTAATGGCTTGGTTATGTAAAGCTGTTTTACCATGCCAATAAAGCATGGTTTCTATGACTAGGAACTAAAAGTTATAGCTAACGTGTGCCTTTACTGTACACACCAGCCCTCTTTGTGTTGAAGCTCTCTCAAGTAGGCAGAGGGTGAAACAATGCCAGCGCTACAAGCCCTGAACAACATGCTGGCAAGTGACCTTGACTTAATGGTGACAGCCAATCAATAGACCCTCAGTGTCATTATACATCCAGCCTCGTTCGAACTCACTTCAGTGTTGAGAGAAAACACCACTGATACCAAGTCTACTTCTGCATGGTTCTTTGCCTGCACTAAAAAGCTCTGCAGACACAAAAACTAGTACACAACAGGAAAAACAGGCTCTGTGTACACTGATGGGCCAAAACATTATGACTGGTCACAGGTGAAGTGAATATCATTGAAAATCAAGGACACATTTTAAGCTCTGGGTAGATTAGTCAATCAGTTCTCATAATCAACATGTTGGATGCAGGAGAAATGGGCAGGAATAAAGATCTGAGTGACTTTGACAAGGGCCAAATTGTTATGGCGAGGCGACTGGATCGGAGTATCTCTGAAGCGGGTGTTGAGCGCCCAAGGCTCATCGACGCACAAGGACAACAAAGGCTGTCTGGTCTGTGCCAACAGAAGGTCTACTGTGGCACAAGTCACACACAATTTTAATGATGGTTATGGAAGGAATGTGCACTCTGCTGCGTATGGAGACCAATCAGAGTGCCTAATGACCCCTGTCCACTGTCGAAACCACCTTCAATGGGCACACAAGCGTCAGAACTGGACCTTGGAGCAGTCAAAGGTCAAGTCCCATTTTTTTTACATCACGTGGACAGCCGTGAATGTGTGCGATGTTTTCCTGGGGAAGTGGTGCATTGTGGAACGTCAACAAGCCTGTGGAGGGACACCATTCATGTGGACATAAATTTGACACGTGCCTCCTGCTACCTAAACACTGTAGCAGACCAGGTACAGCCCTTCATGACAATGTGTTCACAGCTAGAAGTGTCCTCTTTCAGCAGGATAATCACCCCGTCACACTGCACACATTAGTCAAGAATGGTTTAAGAACATAATGAAGAGTTCAAGGTGTTGCTCTAGCCTCCAAACTCCCCAGATCTCAATCTAATTGACCGTTCGCAAAGACCCGCCCCACTTAGTTACTGTCGCAATGTCCGACAAGCTACGCCGCTCTCACGCCACACCATGTTCTCACGCATTGAAAAATACATTGCGGAGCAGAGAGGACACTGACAACGCGCCGACAGACAGGACAGACCAGGTCACTTTTCATATTAAACAAAGTCTCACCTTTCAAATTTGGTCATTTTTTTTAAGAAATTTAAACAATAATGGCTCTTTAATGTGTGTGACAGATCGCTGTAGAGCCTCAGTTAAAGCCGCTCGTGAACCGATCATCTCTTCCTTCTAGTTCATTTATAGCATCAAATAAACATGAATGAACATCAGAAGGAATGTTGTTTTAACCGCGGAAAGGCGCCATTTTGGCAGCAAGCGAAGGACCAACAGCATAATAGGGAGTGGTCATAATGTTTTGGCCAATTGGTGTATATGTAACTGCCGGTCTGTTCAACTCTTATGTTCATTGATGGCATAGAGATAATGTATTGTATGGTAAAAGACGATTGACTTATTATTTTAGCTAGTACTGGATCCCTACGCACAAACACACATACTGCTGAGTGACGGGACTAAATTCGGCAGCACAGCATGAGGCCTGTTACCCAGGAAACCATCCCCAGATGGGATGACAACATCTTCACATGAGATTATTCCAGGCATGTGTTTAAGTGAAGATATGTTGACAGAGCTATTGTCAAAATCATCAGCATCAGGGTCAAATTACCCATCAAGCTATTCACTATGGTTTTGGACCGAAATGAAAGAACAGCCTGTTTTTCCTCAAATAATTGTTTAGGCAGTATCTTCCCTTACACTTAGTAAAAAAATTTTTTTAAAAAGTGGTTCAAAGCAGTGCTGACATACCACTGTCTTTGAAGATAGCCATCAACATTTTTCTCATACTATGACAATATGTTTTTTTTTTTAAAAGGTTCAGGGTTAGTACCTAGTTAACCCAGTTATTGTAATTGCCATATTAAGTACATAGTATGTACATGCGGAACGGGTCTGTACAATAAAGTGCTACCAACATACAGATTAATACAGGTTTCAACTGATGTGGGGTCACATATATCCTCATTTAATGTGGTTTTTTAAAAGCGCCTGTGTATATTAACTACAGTATTTTAATATCCTCTAAGATATTATAGCTGTTTCTATCAAGAACTATGCTATTTTTCAGATTTATGGATGTAAAGCAAACTGAAAGTATAAATTGAATAGGAATACAACAATTTTCTAGCATGGTTACTATTTAACTTTGTCATAACGTGACTGAATTGCATAACTTAAATTCAACAGGCAGCACATTCATTCAGAAACGGATTATTCATCTGAATAACTGACATACAAATTTAGTCGGGCAGGTAAGCGACACAGGAATGTGGATGTGCTTTAATGTTTTTCTTTGTAACTGTACATGATAAGAGGGGCCGTGGTTTTGCTTGAGGTCAGTTAGCATGCATTTGTAGCAGTTCTTTCTAATGTACATGTTGAAACATAATCATACGGTTAAATGAAACCAACATAGACAGCATGACTGCATGACTTTCTGCAGGGGAGCTGTACTCATGTAGGTGTGAATCACACAGTTGGTGGTTTATCGCCCAGCCCATTCCCTCTGTATTTGCATGTCTTAAGCAGTGGACCTGAACTGATTTGCTTACACATGGATTACACCTTTCCTTTATCTTGGGGAATACATCATTTTCACCAATATGAAGTGCAATTCGGGATTCTCGGGAAAGAAAAAAAACGTTACAAATAAGCATCAAGGCAGTGATGGTATCAGATGGTCATACCATGGTGCTTAATTAATGACACTCAATGAATGCCATATTCATGTACCATGGTATTTGCACAACACACTTCAAAGAATACCATAATATACGGTAATCAAATATGACAAAAACAACCCTTTGAAGAAATATTAGCATAATTTATTGTAATGAATTTAGGATGGAAACGTTCCCATAAGAAATATTTTTCTTGGTTTCAGGCCCGTTTGCACCTAGGACAACAGTCCACAACACAGCTATAGCCATTACAGCACAGAGAAACAATATCGCTGGAATCAATTTCAGAATTATTTTTAGCCAATCAGAATTCATCCTGTGTTAAGAGCTCAAACATTTAAAACGGCAGGTAACAGAACCTCAGTGCACGCTTAGGCCGTGTGTCCACCAAAGACTGCTTAAAACGCCTAGCTGTGGGCGCTTGAGAGCGTTTTGGCAGCATAGTTTTTTTTTCTCGGTTGAGACGCTTCGCTGCTATGATACAGAATATCCGTTGGTCGGCGTGGTATTAGTCCCGCCCCTCCTCCACTGTGATTGGACGGTTGGGTAAAAAGTGACAGTGATGTGCGCTGCGTTTTACTCAAAGTTGAACATTCTTCAAATCTCGGCGACCTGTAAAAAACGCTGAGCGCTCAGCGCTTCAGCGTGAAAAAGACGCTCAGCGTTCAACGCGGCACTCCCATTGAAAACAATTGAAATAACACACCAATCGTGTTAAAAAATGCTTTGGTGGACATGCGGCCTAAAGGTGATGATACACAGGCCACCTTGTTGGCCAATGTTGCCTTCAACGGGACACCAGATGAGACACAGGGCCCACAACCGATCTAAATTATCCAGATAGAAATGTATAGCCCATTTTCACTGAAAAAGTGCCCAAGCAACAATAGCTCAGCAAGATTGCCCAGCAACATTGCTCAAAAAGTTGCCCTGCGTATCATCACCTTTATAATAAACAAATAAATGAATTGTGCGCTGGTGTGGATGCTAATATAGTTCTCCTAGTTACCTTTACAGGTTATCGTTCTTGGTGTGAACGGGCCTTTTCAATTCGGTAATCTCTTAATGTAAAGATGTCTAGGACTTAAAATGGTAAATATAAAAGGTGACCCTGACAGTTAATGCTTGAGTTTATCCGGTTTAAAACCAATCCCAGACATTTTCTACAAGATAAACTAGCACAACTCATTTGCATTAACAGACGCAACATTACAGCATTTGCATGCGTGTTTGATGCGGACTACAATGCACTGCTCTTGCAGGTAGAGCTGTTTGCATAGCTTATGGCTCACTCTCCGTGTCCTCCAGCCTTGTTTGAGCTCGTAAATTGTAGGGTTGTTTGTATATGTAACATAATCAGCTGCCCTGTAGCCTGAGGTCTACAGTGCCATCCTGCAAAGCACTGTGGGAATGAGAGAGACAGGGAGGTGTCACTGCTGTCACGGCCTGCTGGATTAGCATTGGCTGAATGTGTGGGGTAGATTAGGGTCAGTGGTGACGGTCATGGATTACAGGCTTTGGAGAGGGTGTGTGTGAATATGATATCAGCTCAGAAAGCTGTTGGCACACAAGTGAGTTGTTAGTGTGATAATGCTCAAAGTTTAATCATGTGACAGTCTTAACGTCTTTATGGAGGGCAGCATATGTCCTAAAACGGATGAAACAAACGCACATACAGCGCAATAACATGTAACAGTGCTCTGAATACCATCCATCATGTGTCCTGTAACACGTCCTGATTTTGCAGAGGCTTGTAATGAGTGGTAATCTGATACGGTTGACCCTTATTACACTTGCTAAAGGTGAAATTTGGATGCACCAAAATTTCAGCTACCAAAAAAGCTATTTTAAGTTTTGAGCCTAAATGTTTTTGGAGGGCCAAAATCAGTGACCGAAACAGACGTTTTATTCGCGCTTCTCTGATGGCATATTTTGACTGCTCAGCGTCTATCTCGTGCTACAACAGTTAAACGTGCCAGCTGTGTGGACTCCAGCACTGAACTGACTATTCATTTCTTGATTTTAATCGGTAATGATATAGTTTATTGAATCTAAAATATGTTGGTTTGCTGTTTTCTGTTGATGCAAAGCCTGAACAAAACTTCACTAAACATTTGTAGCACACCTGCCATCCAATTAATTTGAATAAGAAGCAAAGTCTCAACTTTAAAAATTCTGTCGATTTTATAACAAAATTCAAACAATAAATGGTTGTTTTTGGCACTCTTTAATACGGCGCGACAGATCGTTGGAGCAGCAGCACGGATCAATCATCTCATCGCCTTTTTATTACTAGTTACAGTACGAAATAAACATGGGTGAACACCAGAAGGTATTTTGAAAGACTACACCTTAGCTAAATTAATCCTGCCCCATGTAATCGCTCAAATCAAGTGTTTACAAAAAAAAATGTTTTGTTATTTTGCTAAATATATACACTGTATCATTATATTTTTACTTAACCTGTTAGCGATGTCTTCATTATTTACAATCTGTCATGAAAACAAGTTATTACAGTTTATTTTCATTCAAGCTGCAAGTAGAAAAAATTATGTTGTTAAAAAGTTGATAAGTCGTCAAAAGTAAATGTTTTGAAGAATGTCGGTAACCAAACATTTGATGGGCTCCATTGACAAACGTAAAAGTTAAATAAATAAAAAGAAATCAGAGCGTCATCTCACATTCCCTTTAAGAGCCGGCGCGCTTGTTCCATGGCGGATTGCTATTATAACGGCGGGTCTGCCGGCGCACGCCAGGAGCGGTTCACAGCCGAGGAGACCGACGTTCTCGTCAGGGCCGTAAAACACAGAGAAGTGACAATGTATGAGGATGATGGGAGAAACCCAAATTAGCTTCGGTTAAACAGGCGTATAATAATTTGGGTAAATGTGTAAGCTAGATTTATGTCTATTTTTTCACATCTTCATGGACACCACATTGATTTCCCTCGTGTATTAATATTTTTCCTTGAAATAATGTATGATTTGCAAAAATGAAAACTGCTGTGTCTGTTTAGATTAGAAAAGCAAAGTGTGTTGTTCACACGCTACATTATGGCCAAGCATGCGCCCTTAAAAAAGTATCTAAATAACGGCCACTGACTTTAGACTGGGTTTTTCCTGGTCAGTGGCGGAATTGTTTTCTCAACATACCTCCTCTTTTCACTTATCTTCATTTTTGGGTAAACTTTTAAGTAATCCCTTTAAGTCACAAAGCAATGTACAGTGACATCAAAATTGGCCCCGTCTGAATTACGATAAATTGACAAACTGGAAACCCTACAGAGATGTAAAAGTGTTCCATCAAGTGCGTCATGTGGGACAGGGCCCAAGTCTCTCATTATGCGGCAAAAGAGTTAAAACCATGAAAATCTCCTAATGTTGATGGCTAAATCAATGGATTAAAAAAAGTCCGAAACCACTTTCCCTCAGAGAGAGTCCCTCCCAGAGTTGAATGGTGTCTGTGATGTCAGTATGCTGTGTAGTGGGCGGTAGGTGAGAGTTGCATGCTGGGCGTCAACACGTGTGTCACAGCCATGAGTTCTAGCTACGCCATCTGCTCAACAGTTTAGGATGGTGGTCGGTCCTGTAATCATGGCCAGTCTCGGTGTCTGTCTGCGTGTGCAGATCATGTGTGTTCCACAGATAGCAAAGCCCTGTAACATGCCACCCGGCTCCTTCCATACCCTTTACAATTAAACACTTATATATGCAAACACAACAGTCTTGTGAATCAATCGAAACATTTCAAAAGGAAATATCCCAACTCACATACTTAATATAAATCACACTAAAAATGTACTTCTATGATTCCACATACTACACCAGAGATTAAATAAAAAATAAAAAAAAAGTTAAAAAACTTCATACATAAATTAATACAAAGTCATGACCTTAAAAAGATGGAAGGGAATTGTAAAAAAAAAATACATATATATATCTTTAACTTTCACCTATGGGTTGTGGGAAATACAAGCAAAATGTGGATGTTTAAAATCTAATATAGATATATTTTTTAATGTATTAAAGGTAATGTTCTTCGTGATCCCATTTTTTTAACTTTAGCTAGTGTGTAATGTTGCTGTTAGAGCATAAATAATACCTGTCAAATTATAAAGCTCAAAGTTCAATGCCAAGCGAGATATTTGATTTAACAGAAGTCCCCTTTCAAAGCCTCCAGCGAACGGCCGGTTCGGACTACATCCTCTACTTCCTGCTTTAATGACGTCACTAGAACAGTTTTTTGACTAACCTCCGCACACAGGAATACACAAAAAAAGGGGGCGTGGTTTTGTTGCGCTCCTACAGAGAAGAGGAAGAGTTGCGTTTGTAGAGTGTTTGTCGCCATGTCGTCGAGAGGCTGTTATTTTCAGAGTCAAATCACCTTTGTTTGGCCATGTTTACAGTAACACTGAGCGCATGCGTCTCCACGTTACGGTAAGAGGCGTGACCTTTCCGGGCAACGTGCGCTAATCTGCTGTCCAATCACAACACAGGAACCGCTGGCACAATCAGAACTCGTTACGTATTTCTGAAGGAGGGACTTCATAGAACAAGGAAGTCATCAGCTCGTTTTTAGGACAGTTAAAACAGCGGTATACAGATAAGTAAATTTTGTGAAAAATACTGTGTTTTTTTACACGCGAAACATGAACACATGTTATATTGCACACTGTAAACACAATCAAAGCTTCAAAAACACAGGAAAAACGTGACCTTTAAGCCTTGAAATCCACTATTTATAATCTTATATATTATTTAATAATAATATTACATAAGAGAATTGGCTACTGAATATTTTTGATCAAATGTTTTTAGAGCAGAAAAATGCCTCTATTGTATTCAATGCCGTATGAAAACATTTCTGCTCGTCCTCAATTGATTCACAAGCTATTAAAGAGATAGTCCACCTAAATATTTTAATAAATAATTTACCCATCCTCATGTCATTCCAAACCTGTATAACTTCAGTAGATATTTTGAAGAATTCTGGGTACCACTGACTTTCAATGTATGGACAAAAAAAAAAAACACTGACATTTCTCACAAAAATCTTCTATGATCAATAACAGCATGAGAGAGAGTAAATAACAGAGTTTATTTCATTCACCTTAACAGATATTTTCTGGTAAGGTTCTCAAAGGTTCTCCGGCTTTTTATGTGCTTTCAGCTCGAACACTTAGTGAGGGTTTCACAGGTCTCAGCGTTCACAGATGATATTTATGACCAACCACAGCTGAATGCAGACCAACTTGCTAACAATGTCCAGCAGAAAGTGCCTAATCACTACCAGCCACAACCCTGCGTGTTTCACATTTACAAAACAGCAGATCTACCAGTGTTCAAAAATAAGTAGTTGCAATTAGAAAAACAACAGAAGGAAACAATGAGACGATTATAATAATCACTTGACAAATATATCTGATAACGCTTTTCTAATTACAATGACACGCGTGCTAATAGCAGACCTACAGTGAGCTGCCAATTATGTCAAAGGCCTATAAAATCTACTTCAGCCCAAAAAGCCAAAGTACATTTGTATTTCTGTCTTTAGCTAACCTCTTGGCTTATTCTTTATATTGCCAAAGTCTTTTTTTTCCCTCTCATGCTGACTAAAACCATTACGAGTATCCAACTTTCTGTAGACTGGCTGCGCCTGCTAGATTAAGTGCTTGGCCAACAACATGTAAATGACATTGGGCTAGATTTTCCAGTATTTTCCCTTCTGGCTCACAGAAACACAAACATTTCACAAACTGTTCATGGTTTGGCAGTAGGATTTAGGTGCGTGTGTGAATCCAGCCAACTGCCCTTACATAAGTTTCATGACATTTTACATTAAACCTGCACAACTGACACTAGCGTGTAAACATAAAACAGAGTACGGTACTTTTCATCAGAGTCTTGCTAGACTAGCAAAGGCAGGTTTGTAACATGGAGCAGTCTGCTAACCATGGGAGTGTTTAGGCTAAGTCCTCTGCGGTCAATTTAAGATCACACAAAGAAGAAGAAAAAAACAGCCACACACTCGCAGCTGCATTTTTCAATTTCTACACCAGTGCACAAGAACAAACCCATCAAAAGTGGGATCAAGTAAAAGGCAACGACACACTATTAAACTCAAACACAGGAAAGACACACAATAAACAGTGTTTCAAGACTCAAACAAACATTGTGTGTGTGTGTGTGTGTGTGTGTGTGTGTGTGTGTGTGTGTGTGTGTGTGTGTGTGTGTGTGTGTGTGTGTGTGTGTGTGTGTGTTCATGCATGAAGGAGACTTCTGGATGACTCTTATCTTCAGGGTTAGCAGGTTCATGGTTGATGTACCCAAACTTACATTTAAATATTAGTATTTCTGCATTTTTCATCTAATAAGGCCCTTCCACGTGTCAAAATCACCCAATCTGCTCAACTCAATCGCTCTATGGAGCGGACAGCAAGTTGTGTGCAGGTCAAAAGTTGCAACACAAAGCTCAAAGTTCAATATCAACATGCAATATTAAAGTGCAAAAAGTCACATGGTGTGACATTCAGTGGATAGTTATTATATTATACACATTGAATGTCATGCAAATTAATACCTAGTAAAATCGTCCTTTTGTGGCTTTATCTGCAATGCTTTTCATGTGGAGGTCAAAGCTGTGCATGATACTTGTGTGGAGAAGTGCATTTAAGCCCTGATGCTCATCGTGTGAAAGGGCATCATTTTTCCTCTGGCTTGTGTCTGCAGAAAAACTCCCACGAGGAACTTCTTCCAAAGCTTCCCAGTGGTTTACTAAATCTACTCAAACATGACACACACGGACACTTTTACACACACAGCTTCTGTCAGCAACCCAGGCGTCTCAAAGACGTTTCTGGCAGAAGGCCGCACTCCAACCACCGTAATTGTATTTATTAGTGTAAGCCATAGGGTCAAGCTGAGATCAGGACATGTGTCCACTGGTACAGGAATAACAGTCTTTGGCAATGAGTAGTCACCGACGTGACTAACGTACTTTGAACATCTCTAGATCTTGTAAAAAAAATAAAAAATGTTGGTGTTAATTTGTCATTTTGTAGTTAAGTCAACCCTTGGTCTCGGTGTAATCTTAGAGAGGTAAGGCGATCAAACTGTAGCTTTACAATACCGTCGTCCAGCGAATCCCAGTTTAGCACATACAAATGCCATACAAACTTAAAACAACATAAAACGGAAGTCACAAGCCATTTTACTTTTTATAATTTTAAGAGTAAAACAAGATATCCATTGCGAAAAGATGTTGGTTAGGCTTGCTGTGGTTTTTCGATTACAGCAGATTTCAGTTCTCAAGTGACGAGAATAAGGAGCGATAACTGACGGGACGATGGCAGAGGATTCGGTGCGCAACAGATCCTGACTGTCATTGACAAATATCTTGTCTATATTGTGCAGTCAGTACCGTCGCTCCCTAAACACAATGTTCACAAATTCAAAAGTGAATAGCGAGCGCGCATTCAAAAGCAATTGTAATACCACGCATATTAACAGCTGCTCCCTGATGCCCGCAAATTATACACACAATATATATGTACCCAACTATATACTTTCAAGAGAACACAAGCATTGAAATATTTTTTTTCCTCCGATCTCATATATCTAATTTCTATCAATATGTCCCTTTTAGGGCACCGTAGAATGTGTATTTTCCTTTCCGTATAAGGTATTCGGCTTCGGTCACAACCCTAGTTGGAATGGACTTTGTTTTATCCATTAGGAACAGATTGGATCATAAAAGTACCAGAATACTGTCAATTAAGACTACATCCATCCATATTAATCTGAATAAACTTAAAAACGCATTGTTTAATCTAAGTTTTGTCCTTCTGTCAACACTGAGGTGCCATTTTTATCCATTGAAAATGTGTTTTGAAGATGATCTCCCAAGTGGATAAATTTGAAAACGCTGTGAGAATTGAGGAACTTGAAAACGATGATGCATGTTTAGTCGTGTGTTAGCCTAACCTATCTGTGTTTGTACTGGAACTGTTGTGCCTGCTATTCACGTTCATAGACTTATTAAAGAATAATTTTCCTCAGTACAATCTTTATATAACAGTCCTAAAATATGGACAATTGAATTTTAGACCCTGAATGGCGATTTTGGATGTCTGGTGTGGCATGCCTGAATGGCATGGTGTGAGTAATTTATTATGTCTGATCTCTCAATATTATCTCAGTCAGGGTTTTATTCTGTTTTATACATGCACAGTATGGGTGACTCCCTGACGAAGGCTTGTATGCCGAAACGCGTCGGAGTTTTTTAAAGGTTTAAAATGACCAAGCCATAAAAATAAAGGCTTTTAAACCTTTCTAAAGAGAGTGCCTTGGAGTTTCCTGAATCTTTTCCACATATGATTATCCCATCCAAAGAGTACCTCAAGCTAGCATTTTGAGTCCTGGAAGCGCTCCTCTACAGACATTTGATGCACAGTATAGTGACTGAAGAGTTTTCATTAGTTTCATAGGGGCTTTCGACTGGAGGAACGTTTTCATAGTCCCTGAAACTATTGGCAGAAGTTCACGCTTTTTGGCGTGTTCACACCTCAGGAACTGGGAACGATTTTAGTTACAGAAACACCTTTTGAGCGGACAAAATAAGCTCCTACTTCAGAGTAGGGTCTAGCCCAACACACAACAGGAACTACCAGTGATGTGTGTATTGATTCGCTGAACGCATGCCCTACGAAACATAGACACTCGCCATTTTTAACAAGCTGTGCTAACACACAGTTTACAAGAACTAACTCCATGAACATGGAAAACAGCGATATGGACCGACTCAAAGGTCCAAGCGCTTCTCAACTTCTAAGCTACTGAGTTGTTGCCATTGTTGAATAATTAGTTAAAAAATTTTTTACATTAATATAGCGCTTTATCCGAGACCTCAAAGCGCTTTACATAGGAGGGAATCTCCTCAACCACCACCAATGTGCAGCATCCACTTGGATGATGCGACGGCAGCCATTTTGCGCCAGAACGCCCACCACACACCAGCTTACTGGTGGAGAGGAGACAGTGATGAAGCCAATCAGTATATGGGGATGATTAGGAGGCCATGATAGACAGAGGCCAAGGGGCAAATTTGACCAGGATGCGGCTGTCGGCCGGCTTACGTCACTTCAGAGTTCCTAATGACGGTATGAACGCAACCAGGAAAACGGCCCCGGGGGATCATTTAGTTGTCGGGGGACCGCCCAGGTGACTAGTTCCTATAACTGAGATCCTGCAACTACCTGGTGTGAAAGTCCCTAATGTGGACAAGCAACTTCTGGAAAGGCTTGAAAATGCTAGTGTGAACAGAAACCGTTGTTTCTAAATGAAAACGCCAGTTTCAGATATATCCGGATTAATGTGGACGTAGACTAATGAGGATTGGTCCCCTTCTAAAACACTGATACACTTTTAAGGAGGTTTTTTGACTGGGATGTGAAGATTGAAGTCAGGTTCACCATGGTCATCTCATCCTCTTCTTTTTTCTAATCTATCCTTACTATTGCCTAAATCTTTATTACATTAACATTACTAAGCATTAAATGAGCATGTCAACTATTAGCAAGGCTGCATTACCTACTACAGTAACCTATACCTTTCAACTGGTCAGCAGCATTAACAAATAGCAAACTCACGTGGCCTGGTTGACATCAGCCAAAGAGAAAATCCTTTCAGAGGCACAGCAAGTTATTTTTTCTTTGGAATCTTGATAATGAATCTTGCACAATAAGACCAGAATCATGTAATAAAGGGTCATGTATTACAGGGCATACCGTGTATGCTAGGCTGTGTGTACTACTTTATAGCCTACATATATTTCCCCCATCTTCTTTTTTCTTCCTCATAACCAAGACAAGCTGGTCATAGTGGCCTCTCCAATTTCATTCATTACTCATCAGTTTTAAAGTAGCTTTCCATTCTGCTATTGCCACAGACAGATAACAACTCCTCACCAGGAAGGAGCTCAAACATGTGGCTGAAGGGCACACCTCATGACAAATAATGAAACTGGAACAAGCAGTTGGTCAGATCAATCAACTATGGCCCTGTTTACACCTGGGATTAAGATTAGTTTTGGTCAATCAGATCACAAATGGACGACGCTAAATACGGGTGTAAACAGGGCCGAAACATTTATAAGCTTGTCGACTTTCGACCACTTCCAGACTCCACAGGTAGTCAAAAACACATTCGAACGGATTGCTTTTGTAGTGTAAACGCTCATGTGGTCGAATGTGTTCAAACTGCCACAAAAGACCATCTACTCTCCACCCACTGACCTAATGAGTGAACATTATGGGAAGCGCGCTAGCCAGACGGGATTTAAACTTTGTTGGCTGGAGACAAAAAGTGTTGTTTTTAAGACGAAATACGTACCAAGCATGATGTTTCCTCACCATTCCTGATTTATATTATAACACGCATGCACAGCGTTCGCCGTGGTGTTGTGACTATCAGAGCAGAAATTAAAGCTGCTGCTCTCCATGTTTAATCCATTAGATTGAAAGATCTGAAAAATCCCATTTACCTGCCCATAGACCCTCCCCTCAAAGAAATCAGAACAGAAGTGGACAAAAGAGACGGATTAAAACACCAGGTGTAAACGGGTCTCCCCCGTCTACTTGTGATCCGATCGACCAAAACGCATCTTAACACCAGGTCTAAATCAGGCCTAAAAGTCTAATAAGGAAAATGTGGAAACTGCCATGAGGACTCAGGCTACATCTTTGTGGAACATCAAACAAGACGCATTCATGCCAATGCCTTCAAGAAAAGTTGGTGTGGTGCATTTATGAACAATTTATAGCATTATAACAATGCAGCATCAGCAGAGAGCCAGCATTGGGTTCAGTATGTCAAGTATTTATGGATTCCAGAAAGGTGTTGCATTACTTTAAGACTGTTCTTCAAGATGGCGCAAGCCAGATGCCATCATGATTTCCTCAGCTAAAACTTTTAACTCATAACTTCTTCTGGTTCTTTGGTTTCATTTCTTTGAATAAAGTTTGTTTCACGTATGGTCTTTC
The DNA here is from genome assembly GCA_033366665.1 of Phoxinus dragarum. NCBI lineage: Eukaryota > Metazoa > Chordata > Actinopteri > Cypriniformes > Leuciscidae > Phoxinus > Phoxinus dragarum. The sequence continues at coordinate 59,135 of JARPMJ010001872.1, read as the reverse complement.
CATAGCCTCTGATGGCATCTTTTCATTTTGTTTGTGAAGTATTAGTTTCAAGTGTGTGTGTGTGTGTGTGTGTGTGTGTGTGTGTGTGTGTGTGTGTGTGTGTGTGTGTGTGTGTGTGTGTGTGTGTGTGTGTGTGTGTGTGTGTGTGTAAATATGCACAGGAGTCTGAACGAGTGGGTAAATTATAAAACTAGTCTTAGTAACAAATCCACATTGAGCTTAAACATTTTGTAGTACACTAGGACATGACGATCAACATGAAGCTTCCGTATTTAAGTGGAATAAAGCAGCAGTAATAAGACAAAGTGCTTTACTGTAGCACTTTGCATTACAGTGTTTATTATTCAGTGCTTATTTATGTACAGTAACACTGTATTGTAAAGTGTGGTCAGTTATTTGAAATCTACTAGTTGGCATAACATAAGAATGTAGGCTAAGTTACATAGCTTCGTGCATTCTTGGTCTAAAAGGGTACTTTGTATTATTGGTTACAGACAACTTACATACATATTTGTATGTAATATAGTTATTTACTGACTTACCTTTAGTTGAAACGGATGGATCTCGTTTAGAGAGTGTCTTCTGAGTTTTTTAGTGAGGGGTCTTCAGCATTCTGCCCTTCTTTGATTGTTCTCAGCTTTAAGATCACTTCTTCAAATTACAGATTCCTATCGGATTCATAATTGGATCGATCAGCTCTTTCTATGAACAGTCAATGCGTTTATTCAGAGATGTTCAGCTCCATGCAAACAAACTCATGCTGAAACACAAATAAACAACGATCATGAGTTCCAGAGGCAGAACAACAGCAGATCTCCGTGCATGGAGGGACCCGGTCTGGTTTTAAAATTAAGTCTCATAACTTGGTCTAAACATCCATCAGTCTGATGAAGGTAAATTCTTTAAATCGAACTATTTAAGTCCTATATGGTGTTGAATTGATCAGCGACAGTGACACTCATCCAAAAACGTTCTAAAATCCAGATGGGTAAAAACAATGTTAGTCTTACTCCAAACGGCAGATGGACGATGAAGCTAATGTGTGTGTATAAAAAATAAAAAAAAGTCTCTATAGAATCTCAATCGCACTCATACACACGCACACACTCACACATACACATACACACATACGTATGCGCACTACACATACAACTCGCGCTAGCTCATGCTCGTCGCGCTCTCTCATTGGTTGCTTGAACCAATGATGTCATTGCGTTCTAAAAGGAGGCGGGACAGTAACATCTTAAAGGGATAGGAAGAGCTTTCAGGGTCTGGGTCAAGTGGGATGCTTTTCTTTAGTCACAAGTGTCAAATCTATCTATCTTTAGTCACAAGTCTCATATCTATCTATCTATCTATCTATCTATCTATCTATCTATCTATCTATCTATCTTTCTATCTATATATCTATCTATCTATCTATCTATCTATCTATCTATCTATCTATCTATCTATCTATCTATCTATCTATCTATCTATCCATGCGCGTAATTTGCACGGGGGTTACGGGGGTCATGACCCCCTCAAAAATCAGATCAGCTAATATAACCCCCCCAATATCATCACATCATTCAGATTAAAATAAATATGAAATATTATTATACTGTTAAGTTAGCTCAGCGTTTCTCAAAGTGTGGGGCGCGGGCGCGACCCACTGGTGCTGTGGGGAATATGGCGCTTTTCCACTGCATGGTACGGTACGGTTCGGTACAGCACGGCACGCTTTGGCGCTTTTCCACTGCATGGTACGGTACGGCTCGGTTCGGTACGGCTCACTTATGGCGCATTTCCACTGCATGGTACGGTACGGTACAGCTCGCTTCGGCTCGCTTTAAATGGTACCACCTCTGTTGAGGTTCCAAGCGTACCGTACCGATACTAAATGTGACGTGAAAACACTGCAGATCACTGATTGGTCAGACAGAATCGTCACTTCAGCGTCATTGTATTTGCGACACGAGACACTAAACCCGCTAGATTTAAATAGCCAGACAACAGCCAACACGGGTAGCACCTGTTTTTAGAGTATTTACTTGACAAAAAAAGTAAAAAACAAACAAACAAGAAATGGCTGAATCGTGGTCAGTGGACGAGGTGCAGACGTTCCTCTAGTTGGTTGCCGAGGAGCGGAAGTAGCACAGCTCTTACTGTGCGTTCACACCGCACGCGGCGAGAGCGTCAAAGTGGCCGGAAGCCATTCATTTTCAATGAGAGCCGGCGGCGAGCTCCGGCGAGAGCGGCGCGGCGCGTCTTGGACGGCGAGAGCGGCGAGAAGAGTTGAAATCAAGTCAACTTTATGGTAATAAGCTATGACGCGGTTCGGCGGCAACCAGCGGCAACCAATCGGAATGTAGAAGTCCTCCGCCTGAGAGGATACCAGAGAACACAATACTGTAAACTTTGGTTCCGACCACATTAGTTCCTAAGCAAAATGGAGGAAAAGTTCATTATTTCTGTTGCGGGTTTTCCGTTATTGTACGACGTGTCCCTGTTTACATACAGGGACATTAATAAAAAGAACGACGAATAGAAAAAGGTGTCTGAAATGGTTGGTGTTTTGTTACTTTCACATTTAAAAGATTTTAATAGGTTAACTTATACCCTACGTGTAGCCAGTATGCACAAAATAGGATACTGACTTATGTTCAGTTCTTATTTGCTTTGCGGCTCCTTTAAATAAAGTTTAAAAAAAATCACGGATTCTAAAATCTACGTCAGAGCGTCAGAGAAGCCCCGAATCTCACGGCGTCGATGGCAGGGCGGCGAGAGCGAATTTTGCCGCTCTCGCCGGCCGCGGTGTGAACGTACAGTTAGCCGCACACGGCTACCACCGGACCTACAATAACGATCAGTCCCACCCACTTTGAAGCGGGTACTAACTGCAGTGGAAATGCAACCAAGCTAAAGCGAACCGAACCGTGCCGTACCGAGTCAAGTCGTACCACGCAGTGGAAAAAGCAAAGCGAGCCGAACCGTTCCGCGCTGAATCGAACCGTACCGAGCCGAACCATGCAGTGGAAAAGCGCCATGACCACTGTCTATGGACATGACAAGTGGGGCGCGACCATAGACAGTATGGGCGCGACAAACAGGTTTTGTGCCCATCTTTTTAATTCCTTTATTTATTGACCATACACTCTAAACAAAACAAAGACCCATTTAAATGTAAGCCTTACTTAACCTTTTCACACGTAAGTTTAAAAGTTTTTCAAGGCGATCGTTATTGATCGATCGTAGTATCACTTTATGGTTCCCATGGAGACGCGTCATTCATTGCTTGTCACACCGCAGAATGACTGATGATCTGCTTTTATTTCCTTTTTATTCAAAATTTCCCAAATTTGTTAGCTATAGCAGGTTATATCTGATATTCCGATTGTCAAATATGTGCAAGTGATGTGTTTTGTTGTTTAAACATCTTTATAACGATCGCGTTAGTCGAGCTGTATGCGCAACGTATTTTAGGTAACGTTATCTTATTATAATACCACACACAAAAAAACTTGATTAGGAATTTGAGATTATTATTTTTCTTTTTTCTTTTTCGTTTAATTCTTTTTGCATGGAGTTTGCAAAGTGACAAAATGAATCAAAGCACAACTAACGTTAGTCCAGACTTGTAACTTATTTTCTCAGTTTCTGAATTTGATGTTATCAGAGGCTAAATGCAAACACAATTTTTTTTCAATCAAAATCTACTTTTGAGTCTTATTTCATGCAAATTTAACTACTGTGTCATTATGGCATAAATAGTCAAGTTAACAGCTGCATTTACGTTAAGTAGCCTAAATCAGTAAAAGTATCACAATGTATTTCTAATACAGGAACGGCAAATTAGCATGTTACCTTTTACACAAGAAAATTATTTAATAAATAAATAAAGATGCCGTGAGTTGAACCCCCCCCCCCCCCCCCCCCACCCCCAATGGTAGACCCAAAGTTACGCCCTTGTATCTATCTATCTATCTGTCTGTCTGTCTGTATCTATCTTTCTGTCTGTCTGTATCTATCTGTCTGTCTCTATCTATCTATCTATCTGTCTGTCTGTCTCTATCTATCTATCTATCTGTCTATATGTATGTCTGTCTCTATCTATCTGTCTGTCTGTCTTGTCTATCTGTCTATATGTATGTATGTCTCTATCTATCTGTCTGTCTGTCTATCTGTCTATATGTATGTCTGTCTCTATCTATATGTCTGTCTGTCTGTCTATCTGTCTATATGTATGTCTGTCTCTATCTATCTGTCTGTCTCTATCTATCTGTCTATCTGTCTCTATCTATCTGTCTGTCTCTATCTGTCTGTCTGTCTGTCTGTCTCTGTCTGTATGTCTATATGTATGTCTGTCTCTATCTATCTGTCTGTCTGTCTCTATCTGTCTGTCTGTCTGTCTGTCTGTCTGTCTGTCTCTATCTGTCTGTCTCTATCTATCTATCTATCTATCTATCTATCTATTAGCAGGAATTGAACGCTTTATAGACACACACACACACACACACACACACACACACACACTAAAAAAGCTTTCCCCAAAAAGCTTTGTAACTCAAATAAATAATTAAACAGAAAATTGCTTGTTATAGCCCATTTCTGGCATTTGTCTTCGTACATTTTACATTTTGCTCTTGTCCCTACATTTCCCTCTTCTCTGTGAACTGACACATAATGAGGATTGAAGCCTTTTAACATCACATGGATAAAAAATAAATAAATAAAAACACTGGAGGGAAAAGTACATAAGAGACAATAAAACATATTATTAAGAACATAATGTCTTAACACTATTTTAACACAATGTGGTTTCTTGCCGTGTGGTTTTCATGAAGATATACCATTTATGTAACATATCATTACAGCAGATACACTTCTTACTGTAATAATAAACATGGAGAAGAAGGAATGTAGGAACACAATATAACCACTAGAGGACACTGTCTTTTTAAAAATGAATGTGTTGCCCGTGGCTTTTTGTCATGTAAGTCAATAAGACTGTTATTCGTGAATCATTTACATTTTACATTTACATTTATTCATTTAGCAGACGCTTTTATCCAAAGCGACTTACAAATGAGAGACAATAGAAGCAATTAAACTAGCAGTAGGACAACAGTATGTAAGTGCTATGACCCTTCACAGTACAATCCAAGGCAATTATTATTATTTTTTTTAATAGATAAGAAAGTGTTAGTAGTACTGGATCAAGTGCTCAAGTGCTGCCGAAAAAGATACGTCTTCAGCAGTTTCTTAAAAATGGCTACAGCAGCTCTGGCTGAGTTAGGCAGATCATGCCACCAGCAGGGAACAGCTGATTGAGGCCAATGAATCATCTCTGTTTGACAGCAGATGTGTATCGAAATGCATGTTTTGAGTTAGGATAGCCATGCCATGTTTTGCATTTGACTTGTTCAGACTTGGAATTTGGCAATTGGAATTTGTCCCATAGGCTATTAAACATTTCCAGAGAATGATGGAAGATTTGACAAGGATCTCCAGTGAGAGCAGGACACCTGGCACGAACTGCACTCTTTCTATTTACAGTAACATGGTGTTAATATTTATCCAACATTAAACAAAATGTAAATGTCATTAAAGAAAGAATTTAATTCCGCAGTTGGTCAATAGGAGGTGATGTATGACCGACCACCGATGAAGAGCTCAAGCAAGCATAACAGGAAGTGTGTGTGTGTGTGTGTGTGTGTGTGTGTGTGTGTGTGTGTGTGTGTGTGTGTGTGTGTGTGTGTGTGTGTGTTTAACCTACATGGTGAGGAACAAAATGTCCTAAAAAATATAGTAAAATTGGCAAATATTGACATTGTGGGCCCATTTTGTCAGCTTATAAATCAGGCAAGTGGCCTAGTTTAGTCTAATGTTTTTTGAAAATGTAAAAATGCAGAAAGTTTTCTGTGATGATGGGTAGGTTTAGTGTAAGGGGAGATAATATAGAGTTTGTACAGTATAAAAATCATTACGTCTATGGAAAGTCCCATAAAACATGGAAAAACAACAAGCCTATGTGTGCATTTTCTTTATAGGTATGTGAGAGACAATAAACGTGTGTGTGTGTGTGTGTGTGTGTGTGTGTGTGTGTGTGTGTGTGTGTGTGTGTGTGTGTGTGTGAGAGAGAGAGAGAGAGAGAGAAAGAGAGAGAGAGAGAGAGAGAGAGAGAGAGAGAGAGAGAGAGAGAGAGAGATCAAAGGATCAAATTCTGCTGTAAATCTGCTCTAAAAAGACCATTATGTCATTATACAGCTGAGGTCAGTTCAGTGTTGACTCAGTTCAGTTCAGTGTGTAAAGTTCATCAATTATGAAGTGAGTTAATTGAGTTATAAAGCAGTCATTTCATTTCATTTATTTATGTATTCTCTTTTCATGGTAATGCAACACAAAATACCACAACAACAATCCAACAGACACAACAAAAATACATTCCATGACAAGAAGAACAGGAGTAGGATGAAGAAAATAAAAAATCTTATAAACTCCTACCCCATTCTTATATTAAAAAAGTTACAAATTAGATGGCCTCACCGACATGACAATTAACAAAACCAAAAAAAAATAGCCAGACCAGATGTAATCTAGTTTCAATTTTAACAATTATTATTTTTATTTTTTATTAATTCTGCTTACAAAACTAACAAAAACAACAATGATGACAACTCTGGCAACGAAAACAACCACGAGACCATAATTGTTGTTGTTATAGTTTTAACAATTTTCACATTCATCTCTGTACAAGTTCAGTATCTTCTGTTTATACTTATATTTAAATTGAAGAATGTCATCATCCAGCTTAGTTCAGTTCTTATCCAATAGTGTGAGTGCAGTCAAATTAATAATATTTCTGAATATTAAGTGTTCATATGGCATCAAAAGGTTCAGTTGATGTAAGTTAATGTTTTACGTATTAATAATACAGCATGTCAATGTTAATCTGTACTACACATTACTAACATTTCAAGTACATATGAGTTATGAATGAACATGAATTAACAAATGTACACACACACACATATTGTATGTGCGTGAAGATTAAAGGAGAAAAAAAACGTGACGAGAACATTTCACTTTTAGCCTGCTTATTAGTCATCATGCATGCCCAATAAATGGCAACGGCATCAAACAAATCTGTTGCATCCACGTCAGTGCTTTTTTTTCTTCGGGCTCCCTTTGTGCCAAACAGAACTAAAAACAAACTGATGACATGTGGAGCGTTGTGACCTTCACACCCGTGTTCAGTACACAAACGCTCTCAGCCTACTTGTCCTGAACGACTCTGGCTCTCCAGGTGCGCTCAGCCCACACCACCCACCGCTCTCTGGACCAGTTCAACCAGTTCCTCCCCGAAGACTCTCACCCACTGACCCACTGGCGGAAAGCGTGGGCGCTGTGCGTCCCAGAGTCCGCTTTTAGAAAGCCAGATGGCTATTTTCTTCCCCAAGCTCTCTAAAAAAGAACAGAGTTATGTAAAACTCACACTGCTAGGAATGCTGGTCCTGGAGATATCTGTGGAGAACAAAGGTGTATCAAACAAGACCTTCAATCTGTGTTTCTTTTCAAAATAGCACAAGCGAATGTGTGAATATAAAGCAGAGATGAGTCACTTTTAAAAAGATATTGTGAGCCATTGTTCTTGATGATGTGCGAATAAAATCTGAATTTAAAAAAAATCTGTCATATGGATCTAATGGCATGTGATTCAAAGACCGCAAAACATTGGGTCACTATTTCCATTTTAACACCAAAGTCAAATGTCATTGATATTTATAGCACAAATCATGACTTGCACATGCAGTTGTGATATAAGTAGTTCCATGACTTTTGTTATGACATTGCTGGAGGAAATGACAATATCCACTTGGAGAACGTGTGGGTGTGCAGATCAGCATATCTGCTTGTTCGGAGGATAAAAATAAAGCAATGTCAGCTTTAGTGGGTAAAAATGACGTGCGAGTTTGGTGTCTAAGTGCATATCACAAAATAGAGTCCTGTTTTGCAAACTGGAGATATGACATTAAATTGACCTTCTGCTAAAATGATTCAGATCCAAATCTCAGAGCAAAAAAAAACCTGGTTTGTATATCTGTTAAATATAATGCACTCTGTTATTTAACCAATGTCAAGAAGAGATTGTTTATCTAGTAGATTAGTGAACCTGATTTCCTCAAGTACAACATGTTCCTGGAACAACATTTCAATCAACCAATCAGATTTAGGGTCAAGGACGGTTACAGTTTATGTCAAGTTTAGGCTTACAATCAGGGTCAGGTGCTTCTACATCATTTCCCTCTGATTTTAGGGATAATTTATGGTTAGGTTTAGGGATTGGGATAGTGGTTCTGGCTGGTTGCTTTTAGTCTTAAAAGGAATAGGAATAAAAGGATAATGAACTGATGTAACTGTTATTTTTTGTTTTTGGACTCTTCCTTGCTGTTTAGTACCTGTTCCCGTTGCTGGTTTCTTTCTATGGTTACTCATTGGATAATTGATTTTGTTCACCTGTGTCTTGTTTGGTTTTTCATTATAAGCCCTTAGTTTGGTTATTCCCGTTGTCTGAAGCTTTTCAAAACTTTTGAATCAATTGAACCTATTGTTTCTCAAAAGATTCACAGTTTCAAAGCACACAAAACATGTGAATGAAATGAAAACTCAGGTCAAACATGCATGTGTAATCTTTTAGATCATCAGAAATCATCTAATAACATTAAATATGAAGTGTCTTTATAATTTGTGTTATTTTATTAAATTGTAGGGCATGTTTTGTTTGTTTTAGACCTTGGTGAATCATACTATTTTCATCCTTTTTATTATACAAAATGTTGAAAAAATCATATAGACACTGGTTCATGGGTTCACAGAGGTCGTCGTCCCTGAAAATTTGAAACATTTTGAAAAAGTTGAGATGTAATGAAGCCTCGTTTACTGAAATCACATGACTTTGTGGCAGTTTGATTTTAAACAAATGATTTGCAAAGGTTTCGAAGCTTCATGAAGAGTGTTTCGAAAGCGCAACAAAATAAATGGACAGAATTGAATGGGCAGAATAAAATTCTGTCATCATTTATTCTCATATTGTCCCAAATCTATATGACTTCAATAAAAAGCCAATAGGATTTTTTTTCCCACTGGCTTTTAGACCATTGCTGAAAATATACTCTTTGCCCAACACATTTTATGATTCCTAGAAGTTTTGTTAATCCTGATAAAAATGTTTTAACATTTTGAAGAATTTTGATGCCTAAATACAATCGGCAGACTAAAAAAGCTAAACGTAGGCTATAAACGAACTATGTCACAACCATTACGTTTCTGACAACACTTTAAGTCTTGATTTTAAAAAAAATTCCCTTAAAGTCTGAGAGTGCAATCATTTAACCAACATCACATTTAAAAAAGAAACCCCACTGACTTCAGGACGACAGAACTGGAAGTGCTAAAATGCTAACATGCTTCCTGGTTTTGGCCTACAAAAACACTCCATCCCTGCAGCCCTTTATTCTGGGGGTCGAGTCACTGTCTGGATACTTTTGCTCATTCATCATTCATCTGGTCGCTTCTTTGACAAGTAATAGCACAACACTTCACAACACTGCATGACTTGATGTATCATTTACGTCTGTAGCACAACTTGCAGGATGAGTTACATGCCTGTGATTGATGTGGTTTGTTCCAATCCATGATATTATATGAGTAATAGTAGCCTAATCGTGATACTTCCCATAGACCCGTGCAGTAGCATCACTTCTGTATTTTACTCCTAGGACAGAAAATTTGAGCATATCCTTTGTTAGCTTATAACTTAAGCAATACATTTCAAAAGTGCCCGTTCACTTCACAAGTATTTTTTCCCATGCATTAGGGATATCAAAAAAGTCTTTGTTAAAGCGGTATAAGCCATGAACCAAACCAACCAGCTATGAGGTGAATCACAACAAGCAAAAAAGTATTTAAAAATTAGACAGAAATACAAAAGACTGTGAACTTAATAGCTTTAGTGAGGGAAATAACTACAATCCCATGAAGCATTGCGAACAACAAAATCAAATAAAAAATGATGGACAAATATAAAACTTCTAATTTTCAATTGTTGATTTTTATATATATATATATATATATATATATAACGTTTATTGCAAAATATGCATAGAAATATTTTGAGAGTGTAGGGAGCGACTCGATTCGTGCTTCACGGGAGTGGGCGGAGCTAAAAGATATTTTGGTCTATTTTGCATGTTTCGACTCTCTGATTGGTGGAATTTTCTGTACAGCATCATGGGTAATGTATAGTGTTCATTATCCATGATGGGTCATTTTTACCCATTACCCATTTTATGTTAATCAATTATTTATTTATAAACTAAGTTGAAATAATGTGGACTGACGTCTTCAGCAGAAGCAAACTCCATTTATTAAAAACCTCGTACCTCACAGCAAGGCTGTCTTTAAAGGTTTACAAGTTATTGTTAAAAATGCACTTCCCTATGGAGGAAATGAATGGAGTTTTACTTCTGGAACGCACTCTATTGTTTTGTATAGCATCAGTCTTGATGAAGTGATCTCTTCAGTGCACTGATTCGAACATCTTCAAATCATTCTCTGTGGGAAGTGATGCTTTCACAAAGTCAGACCCTACGAGACCTGGAGAGCGGAAGCAATACAATCAGAAGTGTTCCAGTGACTAATCCACGGCTGGGTTAATAAACGCGCGCGTGTGTTTGGGGTGCTACTTCCTGCGTAACCTTGGTATCAGTTGCTAGGTGATGGATGCAGTGGAGACAGAAAGTGTCAAATTTTTACCTCAGAACAGGATTTATAGCAAATGGTTTCTATTTTTTTTTTTATGTTCTATTCTTGTCCTAGATGACATTTTGTTTACTTGTAGACATACTAGGCAATATTGAGTTTCCCATCAGCTAGAAAATAATGAAAAGAAGGATATGCGGTGATTAGAATCTGACTCAACTTGAGTTTATTGAGTCACTTTAATACCAGCATTCGCTGTTTTGCACCAAGCAGCTTTTCCAGAAGAATCTCCGTGTCCTGATCTTGTTTTGCCCTCCCTGTTTCTTTCATTCATTCATCTTTTCTCTCTTCCTCCTCTTTCTCCTCGTGGCAGATGTCAGCGGCCTCGGTGGGAACAGGAGGCAGTCCATCCCACTCTCGCTTGCGTCACGGAAAGGAGAGAGGCTTCCGAATGTGGAAGACAGATGGGAGAGGGATCCATTGATGAGAAGTAAATACACAGACTGCGAGTGAGGCGTTTGGCACTCTTGTGCTAATGCATTAGTGAGCGCGGTAATGTGAGAGTTGTGTGCATAAGATGCAGATGAGTAATGCAAGAAGAACATTTATCGATCTATTTTGTGGGTATTTCTTTTTGAGTATAATTGAATTGTTACTTAATACAATTAAAGGTAGGGTTGACAATTTCAGAGAGGCTAGCAATAGCGAGCTAGCTTTGAAAGCATGAGATGCTACCCTCTCTTCAGAGCGTCTCCAAAGCCACGCCTCCTCCAAAACACATGACCACTCGAAGCAGAGTCTGCAAAGAGACACGAGCAACACCGTTAAATTACCTCATGTCTCAAACCACATAACTTTATAATAATAATGAACGTAAACAACTTGCAGTGCTCTAGTTGCACCACCTGACAGCTGCAGATTAAAGGTTGTATCAGCGATTGTGGGTGACGTCTTCTGTTTGTGTTTGAAGCGAGATCCCAAACAAACCAAGTTAGTTTTCCCCTCCCTCCCGTTTCGTGCATCATGAAAAAAATCACACACAGTTCACATCCAAAAAAGTCAGCACTAGCAGCTACTCACCTGTCCAGAAGAAACAGTGCAACCTCGGCGTCCGATTTAAAATTTCTCAGTTCTTTAAGTTCTCTCCACCTTTCAAAAGCCTTCCCGATAACTATTCATGTCTTGGAATAAACATGATGGTATTCCCTCGCCCTAATCCTCATCCTCCTCTTGGGGATTGACTCAGCCATGTTCAATTTCTCTTTCTCATTGATAGACGCTGGCTTCTTCTTCAGCTCCGACTTCGCGCGCGCAGCCGTGCACGAGCGCAAAACCTCACAACACCCAGCCCCTGTCGGTGATTGGTTGGAACACTATTTATTTTGGTTTTGAGTGGTTGGTGAAACCAATTGTTTTTGTGTGCAGATCTCAGAGCCTAGACTGCCTACAGAGACGCGCCTGCTTATGGGGCGGGCAGCTAGCGGATCGCTAGGAAAGATTAATGAATGTGATCATTTATGTTTGGGCCTGAAATCGCTGATACAACCTTTAATTTCAGCGTTGATAGTGTTGACATAGAAACGCATAAATCCGAGACTGAGGACGTGAACAGCTTCGGGTAGAACGTCAGGGTTTCCATCTCATAATTACGGTTATGACATGGCATGAACGCAGCATAAGCTCATTGTTTTGCTTCAGGAGGAACTGTAAAAGTGTCTGCTGTTTGTTTGTGTCTCTCTGTGACTGACGTCTGTCTACAACTCTGCATATCCTTACGGAAGACACTGATGACGTGAGATATCTGACAGAGCAGGTGCGGCGAGGTATGGAAATACATGTTTACAGCACATCGAATCAGTGCATTCAGACCGAATGCGATGATTGGACGAACATTTTTTGGTCATGAGACTTCCACAGAAGATATAATTTGAACATGTTTTAATATTTAGACTCTTTATTTTATTGATTGCTATCAGGATGTGAAGAGAGGTTCAACCAGTATAACAAAAAGTGTTTATAAAACAAATTCCCTAAACTTTAATCTTAGTCGCCAAGGTCTGTCTAGAGTCTGTAAATAACTAATTTCACTTTATTTATTTATTCTAACCTGCAGCCTGGTCAGTGCTTAACCAGTCATGGGCTGAAGAAGGCCGTGCTTTCTGAGAAAAAAATAGAGTGATATTTTCTTTGCAGTAGTATTCTAAAAAATGATTTCCTGAAATGCTTTTGTTCTAATTCTCCAAGAAACCTGTTCCATATGGAAGACTCAATGAGAGGGTACAACATCATCTGGTTCCCTGAATTGCCGTCACCATGGCAACCTGATGCACATCCGTATGACATCACAGCCCACTCAGTCAATCTAGCAGGGACAGAATGTGATTTGAGAGAACACTGTGTGTGTGTGTGTGTGTGTGTGTGTGTGTGTGTGTGTGTGAGCACCTGCAGTCTACAAGAGTATTCAACCCATTATATATATTTATATATATATATAAAAATAAACAAGATTTTTCTGACTATAGTTTTGTATGTTATTATATATATATATATATATATATATATATATATATATATAATAATATATAATATAATATAACAACATGCAAAACTATAGTCAGAAAAAATCTTGTTTATTTTTTTAATGAGACATATTTTGAATCCCCCAAAAAGTTTGTATGTGTTTGTTTTTTTGTTTGTTGAGTGTCATACTTGATCCATTAGGCTTTATGGCTCATATCATATAAGAGAAAATGGAGCTCGCAGAACCTGATTTCACCAAGTACAACATGTTCCTGATAAAAAAAAAATGAGGTCGTATGAATTCATGGGAATAAGCCTCCTCGTAAAATTTGTTCGAATTGCCTTCGGGTTGGTATAGCAGATGTGGGAGGCAAAATATATAATACAATGATGATTACACATGTATTTTACCTCTTTGAATTGTCTTTATTCATTAAAACTGCTGCAAAAGATCTCCTTACTGCACCATGACGCTTTTTGAAAAACATTCCCGATTTCACGGCAAAAAGACTCGCGCTCCATGGCCTGAAGGGGGACATTTTTACAATTAAAAGGCCTTTTACTTGTTAAAGAATGGTAAGGTGTCAATCAAACAACAGAAGGCATGTACTGTAGTTAGTAGACTGTACAGCAGGTTTTTGATCACTCTGTCCATTTGTAGCCTTAGAAATTTGCCTATCAAACACAATACAGTAGGCTTTAAAGCCCCCCTGTGGTGAAAATCAAGTTTTTAATGTTGTTTAAATGTCTATGTGGTGTTAATCTGCTTTAAGACAAACCATGTGCAAATTCATAAATCTACACCATTGCTGAGTATTTTCTCCTTAAAACTGCTGATCTAAAGACAGTCTCAAAAACGCGGTTTGAGATCAATGGTGTTGCTGACGTCACAAACTTCCTTGTAACCAATCAGATCAATACGCCGGCGCGCTTTAGCATATCATTAACCGCAAACTAGCTGGGAGAGTCTCGAGAGATGCCAGGTTATCCCGGTATATAGTACTTCTGAGTTGAAAAGCGTTTCTGAGGATACTGATTTTAAGAAGGTGGTGAACATTAGCAACACATTATTAGCTGTTTGAGTCAAGCAAAAAGCTACTGTTTATTTGTCCGGTGTTGTAAAAAGCGACACCATTGTGCAGTGTTTACCTCAGTAAGTTGACCGTCTGTGAGGATCTCTGAGCTGGTGTGAGTGAGTGGAGGCGGGGCAAATTTGCATAATTATGGTTCTGCATATACTAAATGAAACAATTGGGTGTAGAGTTGCATTGAAGCTATTTTAAGGCATTATTTTTTTTTCAAAGAAAAAAAACAAAACATTTAAATGTAATTTTGGTGATGAAAGATGAGTTTTAAGGGATACAATTATTGACTACAGGGGGACTATAAAACATCACTATATGTGAAACTAAATTTGAACTTTCTCAGGTTCTCTCTGTCTATTTCTGCCTTTGTTGCCATTGACTTGGCTTGCTTTGTTGGGGACATTTAATTTAATATTCAACAATACTATTCATGCCTGCATTGACACTATATATAGGCTACATATAAATGAACTAAATTAATAACTTTTTTAAAAAACAAAAATGAAACATCACTGAACTTACTTAATCTGGACTGTGATGCTATTTTCTTCTGGAAACAAACTTTTTAGCATTATTTTCCTGTTATCTCTGTAAAGCTGATTTGAAAACAGTCTAGCCTAAAAAGCGCTATATAAATAAACGTGACTCGACTATTGTGGAATATTTGACATGTAGGCAGATCAAACTTGGCACCTTCTCTCTTGCACATGTGTCTATTGCAGCATTAGTGATGACATGCTTGTTGTGTCCGTGTCCGTAAGCAGGGTGGATCCGTCAATAAAATCTGGGAAGATGAGCTAATTGAGCAGCCTGAATGAAATGCTTCTTCTGCCTCTGTCAGGTCTCTCCACTCGTGACGCAGGCAGTTTCACACACATCCTGCCAGCTGGTAACAGTGCGGCCCATCCAACAATTCATTTCCTGAACCCTGTGACGGTCTTCCTCTTGGCAGTATCGTTTCCCTCTTCCAGCATCTCTATTTCTAGAGAATCTGTCACCCACATTGATCAATCTTGAATATGTGCTGCTGGTCAGCGAGCGAGTCGAGCACGTCGGCAAGATTGTTGGAATGACAACAACATTTAAATGCAAAACCGAATCCCCTAAGTTAGTGTGTGAGTGTGTGCAGAACAGTCTCTAAAATTCAACTACATTCTTATGAGATTGCCTCAATAACAGAATACAGGAGTCACTCCAAAATATTCGTTTTCATTGTGACCCCTGTTTTTGAGCATAGATGCAACATTATCCAAACTTAAATAATGAATACTTTGGAATTCATACCTTGGTTTATTTTTAAAGAAGACACTCAAAAATCACTTCAAAAAATGATAGTGTAAAAAAGTGTATTTGACATTTAAGTTTAGGCTACTGTATAACAAATGTGCTTTACATATAGTTTTACTCTGAAATTGTTGCTATAAAATCAAAGTCAGTGACCCTGGATCACAAAACCAGTCACGAGTCGCACGGGTATATCTGTGGCGATAGCCAACAATACATTGTATGGGTCAAAATTATAGACTTTTCTTTTATGCCAACAATCATTTGGATATAAGTAAAGATCATGTTCCATGATTGTACATACCGTAAATATATAAAACATTTATCTTTGTGAGTGAATGCGCAATCACGAACATAAATGCACAACTTTAAAGGAATTGTTTTTAAGTTTTGATTTTTTTGCACCCTCAGATTCCAGATTTTCAAATAGTTGTATCTCGACCAAATAATATGTATCGTAACAAACCACACATCAAAGTAAAGCTTATTTATTCAGCTTTCATGTGATGTAAAAATAAAAATAAAATACCCATGTGACTGGTTTTGTGGTCCAGGGTCACATTATGTCTCACTAAGAAAAAAAGAAAAAAAAGTCTCACTAAGTTGTGTACCAAATTTGAAGTTGATATCACAAAAATTGAGGTTATAAGGCACTATTATGCCAAAAACAACGGGTGTCATCAACATACGATTGTATTTAATGCATTCTCTTGTAACAAATTAATACATTTCTGTCACAATATCACTTCTATCACAAAACAGTCACCAAATATGGAACCTTGAGTCTCAGACCTTTCTGACGATATGTTTTGTCAAAAAAAAAAAAAAAAAAAAAATATATATATATATATATATATTTTGTTAATGTAAATGAACAGTTGTGAAGGCCTACTGTTCCTATATGTTAGAATATTATCTGTCAGTATTACTTTTGACATGAAAACTAAAGATCGTTCCTTTGCATTTTTGTATCCCTGCTCACAGACCGGTGTTGTTTTATAGAGATACTAGTTTTAATTTGTGTATTTTCCATTTTATTTAGTTTCAGTAGTTTTTTTTGTGTATTTTTTATTATTAATTTAATTTATGCAGTAGCCTATATATAGTTTTAGCTACTTTAGTACATTAAACAAAATGAGAAATTATGATTTTCTATCTATCTATCTATCTATCTATCTATCTATCTATCTATCTATCTATCTATCTATCTATCTATCTATCTATCTATCTATCTATCTATCTATCTATCTATCTATCTATCTATCTATCTATCTATCTATCTATCTATACTCAATGTGTCCTCCCTGTCTGCGTGTAATTCTTTAAAACAAACAAACAAACAAACAAATAAACAAATAAACAACAAATAATATACTTTTTATTAAATGCTTAAAGAATAATAAATAAATAAAATTAACAACAATGTCCATCATTGTCATAACATTATACAAAAAAAAAAAAAAAAGGATCCATTTCGACGATGATGTAAATCGCACATGGCACCGGAAGCACTGGGGATTGAGCCGGAAACTTTAAGTGACAGGAGCTCAATGTGACATTTCGCAGCGGTTATTTCTTAACTGTTATAGAAGAATAAGAATGTTTCTCACTACTGTGAACCGTGAGTACATCTATAATCATATCATATCTGCATTGTCTGCATAAGTGGTTGTAGACTGCAGAACAGACGCGTTGTGTAACTTTAGCGGCTAATACGGTAACTAGCCAGCTGTTTCAACTATAAATGTATAACGTTAATGTTCGCATTTTTGTGTCCCAGTTCACATTATTTATGCCATCAATATTTGTTTTTAGATGTTATTTAGAGATTATATGTTTATAAACGCACGCATACGCATATTATATGATGTTATTGATCATACTGTTAGTTGCTAATGCTAATTACGTTTGGTTTCTTTTGATTTCTTTCTCTATCTAGTTGCCAAGAGCAAATCGAAGTGAGTATTCCTCGTCCTCATTGCAGTGTGATTACATTCTGAAACTGTGTGAACACTTGTGCTTTACTCTTATGCAGAATACACTGCTGCCATGCTTTAATATGTGTGAAAAAAACTAATTTATGGCCCCCTATCTCCTTAAATTTGGGTAAAAATATCATATATTTATCAGAATTTAAACAGAGTGTACAGTGTAATACATTTCATTGTCAAGTCATGTTCTGTTGTTGAACGTTTAACAAATACATTTGTGAATTTTAGTCTGGTTAAATGCTTGATTTAAAATGAGTGTTGAGATGTTGCTTGGTTTAATGTCTTGTTTTATGGTGCTTTGTTCGTCCTGTGGCCCTGAATCTTCTTGTGTTTCAGGACGCTGCTGGTTCAGATGATGAGTGCGGCTGGCACGGGTTACTGTTTTAACACAAAGAGGGGTCGATTGAGGGACAAGCTGGTTTTGCGAAAGCATGACCCCATAGGTGAGGTGAACCATCAACTTGACTTCATATAGATCCTGTTTTCATTTGAGGAACACAAACTAAGTGCCTCAAAATAATATATTTGTGTCACTGTTATTATTATAATGGTAGAACCTGATCTGATTTTCAAAGACCCCCAAAAAATGATGATAACTTTGAAAAGGACCCTGTTGCAAAGTAATATACCCAGCAAGCAATAGCCGTCATTTCACCGTCTCTGTTAACTATAGACCTGATAGTCCGGCTATGAGTAACACACTTCTAGACAAGATAACCTTGAATTGGGTACATGTTGTCTTTGCCAAAATAACTTGCGAGATAAATGATGTTCTATCATGTAAGCAAAGTCAACAGTGAATACAATGTGATTGGTTTAATTTCTTTGACATGTTCTATGCTATTTGTAGCCCAATTATAGTCTAAACTGATTCATTGTAGTTTTTGGCCAGGCAGCGCATGAGATGGTTTATATCCCATCATATAGAGTGCCGAAGTTATGACGTCACTTTGTAGGCCAACCAGGAAGTTAGCGGCGCACGGGTTCCCTCGATCGAAAAGCTATGCATTTTCCCCATAGACTTTTGGAAAATCGCCAAAAAATAAGATCTGTGTTCAACAAAGAGTTGTGACCCTTACACGTTTTGTCTATCAAGATAATCTTTACAAGTTAATCCAAAATGTATAAATTTTGAAGCCTAAATAAAGCCGTCAGATATAAAATGCTAACGGTAGGCTATAAACAGACTACAGCACACCACTCTGACCATGGTCGCGGATCAACGTCATCATCAAGCTTCCTCAAACTTTATTTAAAAAACACGCTCGCTCATTATGATCTGCGCTGTGTATGAACACTTATCCACTTTTTCATGAGAAATATTGCCCATTTGTTTTTTCCACAAATGTTAGAAACTAATTTTGTTTATGCGTGTCTCTCTGATATTTTTTTATCTTTTGTTAATGTTTTATTTATTTGTTTATTATTTTGTTAATAAACGAACCAATAATATTATTTTCTTTGTGATTTAGATTATTATGCCTGATCGTTGTGCCCCAAATAAACTTTAATAAAGATTATCTTTCACTGTATTATGTTTGCATACCATTTGCTAATTCGCCAGAAAAAAAACGTGTGTGGTTGCATCTCGGGACAAAACAAAAACACCATTGTCGAACAGTCTCTCCACAGAAACAAAGAACGTGAGGCTGAAACGCGGGTTAGTAGTGAGAGATTTCCTGTTTGTCGTGATGACGTCTAAAGTCCCCGCCAAAGGATGTAGTCCCCTTTTAGCAACTTCTTAGCAACCACTGTTTTTAAGTCACAATAAAGTTAAAAAAAATCACAAGAAGGTTATAACTGGTGTGTTTATGTCATCGATCAAAACCTTGTTTCAGGCGATTTAGCAAAAACCCATTCAAAAAACCCATCGACTTATGAGGGAACCGGAAGTGCTAAAATGCTAACTCACTTCCGCTTTTTGGCCTACAAAGTGACGTCATAACTACGGCACTCTGCTACCGATGTAAGTGTAATTTCATGTCATGGTCAATCTGTAGTCACGATTTAGCTTTAGACGGCTATTCGACGTATTTTAAATGCAAAAATTGCTTGCTGGGTATATTCATGTAAAAACACCCATAGGGTGTAAGGAAATATTATGTGCTGTATCTTATAAACAAAAATATATATACATGATTGGATTTTTATATTGTCATTGTACTAAAGCAAATAATTTCACACATATTATGGAAAATTCAGTTTTTATTAAAATATTCACTTAGCTTTACATATACAGTAATGTGCAAAAGTCTTAGGTTGGTACTTTCTGTCTGCATCTATCTATCTGTCTGTCTGTCTATATGTCTGTCTGTCTGTCTGTCTGTCTGTCTGTCTGTCTGTCTGTCTGTCAATCTATATATTAGCAGGAATTGAACGCTGTATGTATAGACACACACACACACACACCACACACACACACAAAAACCGATATAAAAAAGGTTTTAAGGCAGTAATTTATATCTTCTGCTGTAGTGTGTCAGTTGGAAATATCAGTTTACAATTTTGCCATTAATTGTAATAATCCAGCGAGATTTTTATATGCACAAGGAGTGTTAAAACAGCCGGTGTGATCTGATCTGATCATGGAGTCCATCTGTGATAACATGAAGAAACAGAAAAACTGAAAGAGACTAAATCCAGAAGAACTGTGGCAACGTCTCCAAGACACTTGAAGAAACCGACCTGCAGATCTACCCGAAAAACTATGAGCAAGTTTACCTGGACAAAAGCGGTTTTAAACGCAAAGGGTGGTCACACCAAACATTGATTTGATCTAGTTAATAGAAGTTAATTGATAAGACATAACAAATAAATAGACATTATTTTTGAAAGCATCCCCGCTTACCAACCTTTTCACAGTGCTGTAGATCTGCAGGTCGGTTTCTTCAAGTGTCTTGGAGACGTTTCCACAGTTCTTCTGGATTTAGTCCTCTTTCAGTTTTTCTGTTTCTTCATGTTCTCACAGACGGACTCCATGATCAGATCCGATCACACCCGGCTGTTTTAACACTCCTTGTGCATATCTCACTGGATTATTACAATTAATAGCTAAATGAATGTTTGGTAATGAGAACTGATATTTCCTACTGACACACTGCAGAAAAATATATAAATAATTGGCTTAAAATAAATTTTTTTGGTGAAAATGCTAATGTGCCTAAGACTTTTGCACAGTTTTTTATTGAATTTAATTCAAATGTATTTATATACCACTTTTTTTATATATAATAAATATCATCCCATAATATTGCCCTAAACCTTCAGTGAACGAGATAAACTCACAGATATGCAAACTGTTCCTGATCATATGCATGTCCCAATGAAGAAGAGATAAACACTTGTTAATAAGTATCAGTAACACTTTACATTAAGGTTTCATTAGTTGCTAACATTAGGCATCTACATTAGTTAAACTAAATTGAACAATACATTTACAGGTTTTATTAATTTTAGTTCAGTAAAAACTCTTGGAATAGGTTTAGCATATTAATGAAAATGTCAATGTTGATTTATTTGGTCTTGATGGACTAGATCTGCTACAGTGCTGGTGTAGATTATGGACTTGTTGCTGCTAATAGATACTCAGACACACTGCTGTGAGATATGCTGCTGGTGAATATATATATATATATATATATATAGAGTACATAACATAAGCAGGTCTAGACAGGTGGAGCTGGGAAGGGTTTCAGAGGAACTCTGATGTTGTGATGTTGAGCAAGCAATCTCATTGGCTGCTGAAATGCATCGTGAACAGTGAGCTTGCGGTGTCTGGGACAGTATTTGCTCTGCTGTGCTCTGTATTCAGCGTGTCCCGCCTCTGGACTGTGTTATCGTCCTGTTTACAGACTTAGAAATATTTCCAGTCACATTATGTTTTGGATCCAGAACAGAGATCGAGCAAAAAACCCCCCAAACAAACAAAAATGTCCGGTTGCTGGTTCATCTCTATTTAAAGTCGCATGGAACAGAAGTTGCGACCGCTTTTTACTTCTCTATTTTGACGTATGTCAGAGTAAAAGCTTCTCGAACAATAACTAATGTAGAACGAGACCTGATTTTGTCTGTGGGGAGTTGATTGGATGGTTGTGGTTTCCTATTGGTCGATCTCATGTGAGTGACAGGTTGCCCCGCCCTCACGCCAGTGAACACATCATCAGAGAAGAGAGATGCCGCTGGAAGTTATTTTGATCCAAAATTAATGGGCACATTAAACAAATTATATATAAGGTGCACGGATAAATCATTTGTAAAAATCAGGACACGGTGCGTTTACATTTGTTCATATTAAGTAGCCTCTGTATCTGGATAACCGATCGGGTTTCTGTTTTTGCATAATATTTAAATTAGGTCTGTAGCACGACACCAAATTAAGAGTAAAGATGATACAAATTAATCAATGTCCCAATTGCTTTCACTCACTTTACTTTCCTGTGCAATCTCCAGTCTTAGATCAAATTACGTTAATACGTTCATACAAAAATAACTGGGTTGATCATGTTAGACTGTCACATCATCGATCATCAGAGTTTAAGGTTATAGCGTGCAATGACTATGGGAGATTAATAAACATCTGAAACAATAAAAACATTCAACATTTAAAACATTTAAAAAAAAATGGTTTAAAAAAAAAAAAATGTTCCTCTGGCAAAGCATTGCTAATCATTAAGATCTCATGACTGATCACAGCTGTGACTGTACAGGCGATCGCCTCTTCAGATAATGTTGCACAATTAAAATGAAAAATGACACACACAGTATCATGTGAGTCGAAATAAACTGTTTTAAATATTGACGTTTATTGTAAGGTTCAAATGAGTTTAATTTGTCTAAACTGCGTCTGGCCATTCTTTTCTGACTGGCCGGGGGTTTATATGACGTCCACCTGTGAATGCACGCACACACACACACACACACACACACACACACACACACAGGCCGGCTGATTGCGTTTACATTACACTGAGATCCGATCACAATGCGTCCTCGACTCCCTCCGAAACCTGGACACGCTGATCGGATAACATTCCCATCAGAAGCGCGTTTACACTTGTCTTTTCAATGTGTGTGTGTGGACAAGTGTGTTAAATGTTAACAAATGAGACCTTATTGTAAAGTGTTACCTAAATATTTTTCCATACAACTTGTTTGTCATGGCCTATTTTTTCCCTAGGATGTGATAGCATGATATCAGTGCTTGTTACACATTTCAGTTCATGTGTTTTTCTTTCTCCACAGTGAACAAACATGTCCTGTTCTTTGAGAAGAGGAAGATACGCTCTCTTTAAACATGTGATACAGACACTGAGAAAAAGGACTTTTAAATTGTTGCTGGTCACAGTGTGGTGATCAACTACGACAGAAGATTTCCATCAAGTGAAAGCGCCGGCATCACTGCAGCTGTGGATCACTGGTGTAATGAGACCAGAGACGAGTCGCACAGCCTGTCAGGATAATGTGTTGTTAAGACCGTCACAAGAAGTCTATTATGTTGGATTCGTTCAGTTCTTTTGTTTCCTTTTTTCTACCAAGGCAAAATGGTGACCTACTGCAAACAATGATCCACCTACTCAATGACAGATTGCTTTAGGCTGAACTTGTTGGAATAATTAGCCAGCAAAATTTATTTTCTAGAGAAGAAAAAAAAAAGAGATCTGTGTACATAATTGTTACCACAAAAATAACAGCAATTCAAACCACCTGTGCTGTTTGTTCTTTCTTACATATATAGACATTTCCACTATGACAACTGTTCTTATCTTCCCTGATGCTTTCTGAGAACTGTTAACTCTCGATTACAACAAACACCATTACTTAAATTCCTGAACTTTCTCCCAGATTAACTTAAAAAAACTGACCAATATATAAATATCTTAATAGTGAATGCTGAGAAGAATGGAAGCTTGTTTCCGCCACTGATTAACCCTTTAAAACCTGATCACACATCTGTGTGTGTTTAACTTTAAGACCTGATCACACATCTGTGTGTGTTTACCTTTAAGACCTGATCACACATATGTGTGTAGTCACCATTAAGATTTTTTTTTTAAATGCAGTTGAAGATTATGGCCAAGAAAGTCAGTCAAGTTGAAAGCCAAAGAAGTAAGGTCTCAAATGATTTTTATTCCATGTTTTTATCTACAATAGAGCCTGAGAAATTAAGATTTTAGTAGGCTTTGACAAATATTTCTGGAAACCCTTAGGTTTTGGAAGAGGGTTTACAGAAAAGTACTTGGGCATAAAAAGGCCTTTTTTAGCAGGCGTTTTAGGGTTAAATGGGTTAAAGAAAAAAGAAAGGTAATTGCAACTTTTTAATCTCACAATCTCACAATTCTTTTTTTCAGAATTGCGTGAAATAAACTCACAATTCTAAGAATTGTGAGATGATATAATCATTAAGAAATGAATGATTGCTAGGAAATGACATCAAGTACTTGGTATTGTTTATTATGCACACAGTAATTCTGTGGACACTGTACACAGATGAATGGTGTCACCTTCAGAATAGTTCAGTTGGCAGGTCCTTCTGAAGTGGAAAAGATGTCTGAGTGCCGACCGTTTGCACGGACACTGCAGCGACGAGGTTGGCTCTCCTGGCCATCTCCTCCAGCGGCATTGTGGGATATTGGGCCGTGTAGAAAGCCAGCGCACCAATGAAGCTGTCGCCTGCTCCCTGTTGAGAGTGTTTTTAGTTCAGTTTGTGGTACTATTGCTCATAATACAGATGAACACTGAATTTTTGAAGCACAAATAAGACAGCAGGGGGTGCCGTCATACTTTTCAATGCTAGCATGAAAGTCCAAAGGTTGCACACAAATCTGGGGAGCAAATGACCACATCACAGTGTGCAAATCCTAAATAAATATTAAACCATCAATTGATCCTGACTGTGTTTAATGATGATGACATGACTTTTGAGTCATTTGTGTGTGCCGTTGTGTAAGGCATGGTGAGTAAGTCTAGATGCTGACTTGGGCACGGGTCACAGAGGTCAGTGTGAAACAACACGCATGCTTGAAGCTTTTCTTGACCGCTGTCATGCCTCAAAGTCTTGTGAAGCTCTTCTGTAATGAGTAGTCCACTAGCGGAGACGTGCAGCGGGACATTTTGTGTTCTGCAACTTTCGTTTTCTCTCCCTCTTAGTAATTTCACTGTAATCACTATTTTTGGGGTGAATCTGTCAAATCATATCTAAACTCAAAAAAGTACATTTTGAGGCATTAATGCTAAAAAAAAATAAAAAATGATACTGTTAATATAATATGTTTGTTGGATTCAGTATTTATCTATCTCTTCAGCTGAAAACTGCAGCTACACTACCAGTCAAAAGTTTGAAATAATATTTGATTTGTTTTATAAATGTTGAAAGAAGTGTCTTATGTTTGCCAAAGAAAAATACTTTGAAAACAGTAATACTGTGAAATATAATTTAAAATAACAGTTTCCCCGCCAGCGTTTAAAAAGAAAAGTTGCCAGTTAGCGGCAGCATTTTTTGATCATTTTTTTTAAAAACAAAATTATCATGTCTCAGATTATTTTGTTGTATGAATATCTGAACATGCAATATATTGAAAGAACAGGTCTTTTTAAAAAAAAAAAAAAACATTTTATTCGTGCTTAATGAATTCTTGAATGTGGGTCATTTATTCCTGTGATGGCTTTGTTTTCAGCAAGTATTAGTCCAGTCTTTAGTGTCAAATGATCAATCAGAAATCACTATATGTTGACACTAATATGCCTTGGTGAGCATAAGAGACTTCTGTAGTAACCATCTTAAATCTGGGGGGCATTTTTGTTCATTTTTAGTTGACATGTAGTTATGCCAAGTTACTTATAGTCAGTAGAATGTCTGTTTGGGAGCATCAAAATAAAGTGTTAGCAGATATAAAGCCGACAGTCTATTAATAATCCAATGACTGTTAGTTGACATGCAGTTGCAAAGTTACTTTTAGTTAGTAAAATGTCTAAAGCGGATCATCAAAATAAAGTGTAACCCTGATCTGCTCTGATCCAGCCTGGTCTCATTGTTAACACGTAGGTATTAATACGTCATTTTCAAAGATAGAAAACGCACTTATGTGTACGTTTGGATAGATGCTGAAACGTATAATATGGACGTATCGGCAACATTTAAATGTAACATTATTATGATTTTACAGCTACAAAACGTTAACTATTTACGAATAATTAATATCATAAAGATATCTGTATAATTTCCATTTTATAGATACATTTATTAATATAAAAATTATAAAATATAATGGACAGAGATGTGTAAAAATATATTTTGAGCCACTAATCCTAAACCTACCGTAACCATTTCTTACAACTACCGTTAGGCTACAAATTATGAAGAAAAACATAACAGACAGAAAAGTGTAATCACAATAACTTATTTATTGCGAAAATGTCAAAACCGGTACCAAAAGTCACATGACGATGTGTTGCAGCCGCAGTCCTATCTGGCAGTATATCATAGTTTTGTATGAGGTACAGAGCAGAATTTAAGTTATTAATCCATAAACATGTTAATCCGGCTCCGATCTGTGAGGGTTCTGTTTAAAAACATTAAAAAAAATAATAATATCCTAAACTTTTGATCACACACACACACACACACACACACACACACACACACCACACACACACACACACACACACACACACACACACACACTCTCTCTCTCTCTCTCTCCAAAGATCTTTATCGCTATTGCGCACAAAGCCCCACTTTTCCATCTCCACTTGTATATATTTAATTACATATATATTTGCTAAGGACACCGGCACGTTTCCCCGTGCCTGCAGGGGGTAGACCGGGGTCTAGGGGGAGGGGTAATGGCGGGTGTTGAGTTTATGATGGGAAAGCACAGAGGAATGCAGTGATGTGCTCAGATTTAACCGCAGATCGCCCTGTCACTGGTTCTCACAAGTCTACCAGATTACTCATCTCAACGGCCTGTCTCTAAACCATCGATCGCGATTACACACCTCTGACTGTCCCTTCAGTCTCCTCATATGTTGTCTAAACTCCCAACTGATTGATGACTGAATGAAGTGATCTGTGCGGACAAGAATCCATTACAAAACGATGGCAGTCCACCTTTGCACAGTTAAGCACTAGTCATGCATGTCGTCTGTTTGGGTCAATGGAAGACCGTCTGCAGTTAGACATATGGACACATTTCTGGAAAACATGTAGGTAAAGTTATCTTGTTCACCTTCCGTCTGCCTCTGTTGCTCTAATAAGATTCGTGCCGCCGGGAATGTGACGAGCAGAAATAAAGACAATCGTGATTTTATTGCTGGAGGTTGCAAAGTGGTTGTATTGTTAGTCATATGGTGCATTCAAGTCCTCCCGAGAAGTTTGTATTTTCAAGTTTGGAAGTCGTGTTTACAATGTTCAAGTCACTTTTGTCAGAGCAAGATGGCGGTGTACCTTCTCAACACAGAAATACAGCAAGGTTTCTAACTCTACTTCTAGAAATGAAAGAACAAAGATTGTGCATCAGGTGTGTTAAGTCATTTATGAAGCCACTGTAAACTTGTAGGCCTATTGGTATATTAAAATGCTATTATTTTTTGTGTTGCAATTAGCTTATGTTGTTGTAAAAAAAAAAAAAGTCAATGTCACTGCTAGCCATGTTTCTCACTGACACGCACCCAACTCATAAACATCGGGGCTTAGAGAAAATCCTGAGCTCCCCACTCGTATTTATGACTTTTTTTGTGGTGTTCATGTGCATTCACTTTGAAAATACAATATTTCCGTCATTTCTGAAAGTCCTTGTTGCAACTTACGTAAAAAAAAACAGCTTCAAAATTCACATTTGAGGTACGAGTATAAAATTAATGTTAATGAACAAAAGGTGAAAGTTCCCTGAATTTATTCAAAACAACCTGTACGAAATTAGAGAACCCAGTGCAAATTAGACTTGGGTTGACCTAGAAATTATCATAATGAATGAATCCATTGCCAAAAAAGATGCTATTTTATTGCCAAAGAATATAGCATTTTTAAAATTTCTCTCTAATTTGTATCACCAACTGCTAATGGAAATGTAATGCTTTCAGTAGCTACAAAATATAGTCTGTGTGAATGTTTTTTTGTAAAAAGAAAAGAAAAAAGAAAACGACACCATGATGTGTTTACCATGCTGAATAGGGCAAAATATTATATCTCCCAATTCTGCATTAAAATGATCATCCTTCACTTTAAAAAGTCAGCTTTTGTCTTCACAGGCTGCATGGGTAGCCTTCAAAAGTGAGAATGACTTCTGACAACAGTTGAGTGAAGCGTGATGTATCTGTAGAGACAACCAGTAGCTTCCAAACAGTCCCAGATAGAGCTGTCTGTCAATCATATGACAAAACTATTAGATGTGGTCAGTCAAAGACTGAAGTTTATTTTACATTACGGCTCTGAACACTTTGAACATGCAGCACGAATTGCGTTCTCCAAAAAAAAGTCCAGTTTCTCCAGAATTTCTGTACCACAGCTTTATGCATGTCACGAAATAAACATGAAATGGTGTTTACAAACGACTTCTGACGTATTTCCAAGTGAAAAGATATTGAGAAAAATTTAGTCTTGATTTTATCCAATGGGAATTAAGTAGTAAAAAAGAGGGGTCCTATCAGAATAGAACCATGTGGTTAAAGGGGAGGGGTTTGAAAAAGAAGAGGAATTGGTGACTTTATCCGAAAAGGAAGTAGTTTCAGTGAGGATAACAAAGACAAACAATTTTTCATTGAAATAATGTATACTAACACAGCAACATGTGTCAAGGAAATTAATAGGATTAATTTTGAATGCATGTTGAAGTCTGACAATGGGATGTAAACTAATATCTACAGTAATTTGGTGCTAGGTCAAGATTATGGCCATTGGAGTAAAAACATGATGGTCATCACAGTTGGAACAACATTTTTATCACAACACTTTACACCTGCAGTGTTGCGCTATAATCATTTAGGGCCCTTTCACACCTGCCTTGTTTGGTCCGGATGTTCTGACTTTTCAGTTTGATCCGAACCAAAATGACAGGTGTGAAACCTCCCCCGGACCACGGTCCGGACCACACAGATGATATTTGGTCCGATGAAAAGAGGTAGGATCAAACTGAACAGAGGTTTGGTTTGTTTCTAGTGTGAAAGCATTTTCTGTAAGGTTCAGACGTTCAGAGCATTTACAGGACGTTCCAGTGGTTCCCGCGTAGCCGAAGAGGACAGAAGATAGCAGGAAAAAATGAGCCGTGGTAGCACATGGGGAGAGGAGGAGACAAGGTTTATATTTGAAATATGGTCTGACGACAAGAAATCAACTGGAAAAACGCTTGTAGTCTTCTCCTCCTTTCCTGCCGGCGACGATCAAATGTCCGCACAACGAGGACAATCTAAAATGTAAAATATTCTAGGAATTGTTTTACCTTCAATTCACTCATCTGCTCATTTAACGCTTTACTACAGCTTTTTATTTCCCTTTATGAATTATTGCAATATTGTCTGGGGTGCTACTTTTCCCACTTATCTCGCAAAAATTTCTAAAATTCAGAAGAAGTTCTTGCGTATGATTTCCTACTCTTCTAAATATGCTCCTTCTGCGATTCAAGATTTTATCAATTGAGAAAGTCAATGTTTATTTATCATGCATATTTACTCATAAGTTTATTTATAAGAGAGAAGATTTTCCACCAACATTTCAACACTTTTATTTAAGATACTCATATCCATCAAACAAGGCATAGAGAAATAAATCTTGTCTTTCCGTTCTCTAGAACTTCAGGTCATAAAACTGACCTCAGCTTTAGGGGTCCTCAATTATGGAGTAAATTAAGTTTGTCCCTAAGATCCATGTCTTCTTTGCTTGTCTTTAAAAAACAGTTGAAAGACCTTTTGATTTTACAATGACAGTTTTTTTTGTTAAAGTTCCCTGCAGTATACTTCATATGCTGCTCTTTACTTTTGATCCTCCTTTACCATTACCCTTCAACATCTGTAACTTTAAGTTACTTCCATTAGGATAATCATGGTAAATGGTAAATGGACTGCATTTATATAGCGCTTTCACAGACCCAATGGCCACCAAAGCGCTTTACATTTTGCCTCACATTCACTCATTCATACACTGACGGCGGTGTCAGCCATGAAAGGCACCATCCAGCTCGTCGGGAGCAGCTGGGGTAGGTGTCTTGCTCATGGACACCTCGACACTTGGTCAGGTAGAACCGGGGATTGAACCACCAACCTTTCGGTTTGTAGACAATCTACATGAACCACTGAGCCACTGCCGCCCCATCATGCTTCTGAAAATATGTTTTTCCCCTCTTTTTATTATTCAACTTATTGGTCTGCGGTGTCTTTTTTTTGTTTATTCATGTAAGTGGAGTGGAACTCTGTATAAACCCAACTGGGTTTCGTTCCCCTCCTTGTACTGTATCCATGTGATATTCGTGCAGAACAAAAAAAAAAAAAGAACAAAAATTTGGCGAATTTAAACTAGCCTCGCGTATAGTCGGTGCTGCAGGCAGTAATGCCATAATAATAACAATATAGTTTCAACGATATGTGTCTGTTCATTCATTTTTGTCAAAGTTACCGGTCGATTTGACAACACGCTGACGTCAGACGCACGTGCGTTTACCAACCAATCAATGTCGAGATGCAGCCCACATAGATGATGACGACAGGACGCAAGTGTGTCATGTAAAGTTCTTTAGTGCGCTCGCATGATTGCAAAAAAAACAAACCAAAGCTAACCGAATGTATCAAATGTATCAAAACATGAACTTTAGTTCGGACCTTGGTGCGACTTTGAGGTGTGAAAACGCCCTTAAAAGGCTATAAGAGCAATGAATGGAGTGGATGACTCACGGGTGACGTGAGCAAGACGGCATTCAAACATCCAATGCCAAAGAGGATACTGAGTGAATGACCACAGATCCAGAACTTAAAGAGTTATTCAACTGTTAATCTGTTGAAAAACCATAAGGATTTCCCAAAGTTTGGTGTATCATAACGTGTTGGTAGAGTACAAGCTTTAGAGTTGGTTGACGGTCAAATCTCTAATCTTTTAGAGAGCCACTTGGGGGTCTGAGTGGTCATCTTGTGTCACCAAAGCACATGGACATGGTTTCTCTCAAAAGAATGGCTGCTGTCCAACGCGGCTCAGTGTGGGTTCTTCTTTGTGGGTTTCATTTAGTCTCTTGGTGTGACGACAGCAATGTCGGTTGGAGGCATTCAGTGCTTTCCGGTAAATACTCCCCACCGTCTCCTGTACAGATCCCTGTGGTGGGTCCTCAATGTCTCTTTTCATGGAGGTGAAGTTTGGCTGATTGTGATTGTCTGAAACAACTACATGCCTTTATTGTCTGGCTTGAAGGCAGGGTTTTGGAATTGGGTTGACATCCAAATGTAAGAGCACAGGCCACCCACAGTCCATGCTGTAGGGTCTCTGTGAACACACACACACACACACACACACACACACACACACACACACACACACACACACACACACACACACACACACACACACACACACACACACACACACACACACACACACACACGACACACACACACACACACACACACACACACACACACACACACACACACACACACACACACACACACACACACAGACAGGATCACTTTCTCATGAAAGGGTCGGTCAGTGTTGGGTTTATGAAGGCTTGTGTAAGATATATGGAAAAAAGGGAATGATCTCAGAACTGGTGTGCAGCCACACAAGAAGGAAACTGCTTATTTGCGCTTCCAGTAGTGTTTAACCGTGCTTTTTATGTAGTGCCATACCACACGGCTTTTGATGTGATGTGAAGCTGTAAAACTGCCAAAAGATCCTTTTAACTCGAGACTGCTTAGTGTCCAAGAGAAAGGATTCCTTGATCAAGAGTACACAATGGTACGGTCCATTTGAGATGTGAGTACTGTCCTCTTAAGGGTGGCCGATGCGACCCACTCACTGATTTTCTTTCAGTAACTCAAAAAACTGAGTTAAGAGTCCAACCAACTCTCTTCACAACCTCTGGGAACAACATAAAGATGTGAATTCTCAGTCGTTGTTGATGGGCGGTCTTTCACTGCTTTGGCATGTCCAATGCGCTAGCGTAACTGATCACAACTGCTTTGTGGCATTCTCTCTTTTCCTCAGAGAAGGAGCTCATCCATCGCAATGACACCAGTTGTTGTCCATGATGTTCACTTCCACGTGGTGCTTCTGTTCTCATTTCTGCAAACTTAATGACAATTGGCTGAAGAGACGCTGCAGCAAGTGACAGAATCTGTGAGACATGCTTAAACGATTACACATCTTTCATTTCTGAGTCAATGCGACAGACCCAACAGTGAGGAGTGATTTAATCAACAACAGATATATGTGACGTTCTGTTATCAAGTGTTTCAAGTTTATCAGCTGGCTTAAAATGTTACAAATATTCCCATTTCTGTCCATAACCAATGGTTTCTAAGTAGTTCTGTATTAACTG
Organism: Phoxinus dragarum; assembly: GCA_033366665.1. Lineage (NCBI taxonomy): Eukaryota > Metazoa > Chordata > Actinopteri > Cypriniformes > Leuciscidae > Phoxinus > Phoxinus dragarum. Next base: position 26,999 of record JARPMJ010001872.1, on the reverse strand, counting down.
CAGCGCAAACTAGGGCAGCGCGATATATCGCAAATGTACATATGGCGTTACGATAACTGAATGAATTTAATAGTTCAAAAGTTTTAGGTCGACACAGAGAGTAGACTGGACACATGACTGATACATACGTATGACATGCTTAATGTTATTAGACGCAATAAGTGAAGTACTCGCGCATACAGAAAACTCGTGTAATCCTGATTCCAGTTCTCTTTCACAGTTTATATGGCCAAATACAGACAAGTTAAGTCAAAATGCCCGTCTTGGTGAGTATTGTTGAGAAAACAGTTGAGAAAGAAGGTGCGCGTGTATCAATATATTGGATCCATGCAGCTCTTAAAGTGACAGTATCCTAATAATCCTGCATCTATCCGTTTGCTTAATGTTAATGTTAATCAAACAACAATAGACAAAGAGAAAATCACTCACTGCTCTTGACTGATTAACTTCTGTAGCTTTAATAAGAATCAGTATTTAGTTCATACAGTGAAGACTTGGCAGTGTTTTTTTTTCACATTTGATTATTTAATTTCTGCAGTTAAATAAACCACTCTAAAAAATGGTGGGTTGTTTCAATCCAATTTTGGGTCAAATATGGACAAACCCAAACGTTGGGTTAAAATGTAATTTAAAAATGTAACCCCACCGGCTGGGTTTGTCCATATTTGACCCAAGATTGGGTTGAAACAACCCACCATTTTTTAGAGTGTAATGTAGGCCTACCTGAATCCACAAACTGATGTTATAAATGACTTACTTTTTATGTAATGCTATAGTAAAACACTGCTTTTTACTTTCAGAAGTTGTAAGGATGCTTTCTTCTCAGAAAAAGAATGTATGTATGTTTCCATTTTTATATTTAAATATAATTGATATTTATCATTTATCATATCACATATTGAATTTCACATTATTTAACGAGTTATAGTTAACCTCTATATATAGTTAAGCTATATATAGCAGCCCTAGAGCAAACGTGAGCCACATAAACAAAAAGACAGCGTACCAATACCAATACCAGAGCTGAGACCATTCCATGCCTATTCTCTGAATAACGGGTTGTTTAGTATGAAATACTGAGATTTGGTGACACTGCAGAAAACCCTGGATTCAGTCCAAGGAGCACAGAGCAACGCTGAACTTCGTGACTCACACCACTACGCTCGGAGAGAAGCCCGGTAAACACTTTAACCTTCTATTGAATGTTCTTTAATGACTAAAGATAGACCTCACAAATAAACACAGTCGCCACATACTGTTAGGAAATGACAACAGTTCTCTTTCGGGTCTTAACCGGAAGTGATATTACATTATTCTTAGCGAATAAGCCGATGGAAACATGCCTTGCTTCTGTCTAGCCGACCGTTGAGATAAAATCTGGCACTTGGCCCCATTCCCCCCCCCCCTCCTCCTCCGCCTGGTTTTTAACAAGTGGGGGAAAAACAGAGTTACTGGAAGAGGGATCAGGGCATCCAAAAGAGTTAAACAACTCAGGATTTATGGGTCATCAAAGTGCGCGGGAACAGGCCGGCCGCCACGTGGAGACCACAGCCAGGCGGACTCCCGCTGAGAGGATCTCTGCTGAGCACTGAGTCACCCAGAGAGAGCAGGGCAGCCCTGGACATCACCGGCTGTGCTCGATGTATCTGAGTGTGTGCGCTTATGAGAGAAGTTGCAAGTAGCGTTGTCAGAAATATTTTCAATATGTATCGATACTGAAAATATCTGAAATGGTTCCGATACTCCTTTTCGGCAGTATCGATCAATTGACAGTTGGACACACCCGCCTCCATTCACTCACTCCGGTTGAATAGTGCTTGTAATGCGGATCATTTTACTCATTCCCGCGAGCACCACTGATCTATATATGTGGCGATCTTATAAAGCTGCAACTCAAATATGGCATATTGCGTTTTAAACGGTGAAATACATACAAATTTATGTCAGAGTAGAAAGTTTATGTCAAAGTATATTTGGCCGAGATACAGGTATATGAAAATTGGGAATACAAAAAAAAAAAAAAATATTGAGGTTTCCATTTCTGTTCATGATTGTGCTGCATGCATCCACTCACAAAAATAACATTTTGATATATTTAAGATATTATCAAAATATCTTCATGAATCTTTGCTTAATATCTTGATGATTTTGCGATAATTTTGACCCATACAGTGTTGTTGGCTATTGCTACAAATATACCCGTGCGACTTATGACTGGTTTTGTTGTCCAGAGTCACATTTGTCTCTTTATTTTTATTGTATTTATTTGTGCTATTGTTTGCAATTTGTTTATTTGTTCTTATTTTATTACTGACCGTTTACTTTTTTATCATCAAATTATCAAATATATATGGCAGTTTTTCCTGTGACGAAAATGGTATCACTGCAATATTACATTAAAAAAAAACAAGAATTGTCAATGTTGTTTAACTGGTGACTAAATGTTTTCATCATTGGGAATGAAAATCAGTCAAAACAATGTATATAAACAATTAATGATTAAAATGTTTAATGTCCATTTGAAGTGTTTGCACAACACTGATAGGGCTGATAAATGATCGACTAGTTAAACATTTCTGATTGAGCCAGTGATGAGGAGGCAGTAAAGGATGAATGGGGAACGGGCAAGTCATACTTTCATCTGCATGTTTCACACTAATCGCTAGGCCACATCTCTGGCATAATAATCTATGTTTTCTGAAAGACTTTTTTTTTTCATATGGTTTGAAAAATTTAGATTTTCAAAAAAGATTAAGTTTAACGAGTCAAAAACTTGAACATGTCATGAAGAGAACAGATGTTGTTTTGAAGCTAACGTTTTTGATCGAAGATTACGAGGGCATATTCATTTTAACAAAATAATGATGTGCATGCATTGATAAACCATTTATATTAAGCACTGCAACATTCTGTAAAAAAAAACAAGAATACAAAACAAGTTTTGATCCGTTTTTAAGTTTTATAATTTTTGTGTGGAGTCACAGCAGTGTATGACATTACAATCTGAACTTAATCTTTCTTAGTCAAAATTATCTAAACTTTTTTTGAACTTATTGACACATACTCATGAGGGTCTGGAGGGCTCCTTCTTTGACCGTTTAGTTTATTTTTTGCATGTTGGTTGCACCACATGACTTTGATTTAAAAAAAAAAATTATATATATATATATTATCAGAAGAACCCTTGACTAAAAGAGATAACAATGACTAAAAGCAGGTCAAATGGATGTGGTCTATTAAGAATCCAGTGCTCATTTTGCTGGACACTAAAGGGATGGAACTAAACTAAACTAAACTATTGCGCAATAATAATAAATAAAAAAAAACATTTAGTTCTCAGAATTTCTCTAAATAAATAGTTTTTCTTAGAACTTCATGTGGGTCTTGCAGTAGATGTGGGATGAAGTTCTGAAATTGCTTGTTAACCAAGTAAGATGTGGTTAAAAAATGAGAACTGAATTGCAAGACAGAATAATGAAAATAAAGAACAGAGAAGCGGTGCAACCAGTTTTGAGGCATTTCTGGTCACTGACGGGACATATTTATCACACTATGATGTATCTATCCACTTTTCTTTCTGTCTTGACGCATTCTAATAGGTGACTGATAATTAATCGTGTTGTTCTTCTATTGGTGTTTAAAAAATCAACAGGAAATATGAGTTACTGTGACGCCAGAACTACCGAATCCATGCGTAAAATGAGTATGTCTCTTTAGAGATTACAATCAGAAGAGAAACCAGAAGAACCACATCCACAATTAACATGAGATTTATGTCAGACTTGTGAAAATATGATGCAAACAAGTAGCCATATTCAATCGACATATACGTAGAACGCCAGACTGAACTCATGACAGCAATCAGCAAAACAATCAGTTTTAGTAAGAAATGACGTGAAACATCAAGAAATGCCCTCTCATAACTCTGATCTCAGATTAAAGTGCACACCACAGCAGAATCCACATATTTCAGATGATGAAAAAATTGTGTTTACTACCCATTCACAACATACTACTTCAAATATGAATCATCCTTGTGGATCATGGGCGTATTATGACTGATGACTCAATTTCATTCACACAGATGACTAGTAGCATGGCAAACTTGTAGGGGTATAAAAACATCTGGTTTTCTCAGACAATATGTCATACAGTTTAGCTTCACGTGGACCACCAACGAAACATTCACAGATGTATATTAAATACAAAAAAAAAAAAAGGGAAAATTGATCTATCCGGTCTGGGGTGCGTTTCCCGTACAACTATATAGCTCGCTGCTTAACTACCATAGTACGATGCATCGTTGGAGAAATCAACTAGCTAGTCACGACTGTTTCCCGAAACCGTATGTCGCAAAGTATCGTTCAACCACGTTGGTTTATGACGTCTCGCATGTGGTGGACTAACAACTTATTTTAATTAATCTGTTTGAGATCGAATTAACGCTAGATTTTGTCATATAAGTTACAGACATGGCATCTGAAGACCATTTCTTATTTTTTCTCAGTTATTTTGCTTTATTACCAGACTCAATATTTGTCTCGTTCTTACATAGTTGAGCACGTTTGCACAAGCGCAGTCTTCAAAAACGGTGCTTTAAATCTCTTGACAAACTAGAAGACGTAAATTACATTTGTATGTATTCTAAATAAATAACACGGGTTGTACTGAATGTCAGCTTGCTTATTTTGCTAAACATAAGGATTTATTCAGTCTACATCTCATGTAAACTAGAAACTATGCTTCTGACCACAGCTCGAGAGCGGTCGTTCCAACCACACAAGTTTGCGATGCTGTTTGCGAACGTTCGTTGGAACGATGGTTTCGGGAAACACCAAATCGTTGAACTATGCTGATAACGACGCAACTTGCGACCATAGTTGGCTAACGATGCTTTCGGGAAACACACCCCTGATTGGTGCACGGGTTATCAACACAATTTGTTATCAATACGTTTTTGTGGCATTTAATTTAGTCAAGCACAAGTTTATAAAGCACAATTTTATATTCTTTCTTTGTTTTATGTTATGTCTTATGTAAGGGTTAATGCCCAACGAGGTGTCCATTGTCAGGTATTACTGGACGACGGCGTGAACCTCCGCTGCGAAGTCCATTAATACCTGACAATGGACAACTCGAAGGGCATTAATCCGCTTATGCCATGTTCACTTGCCAAATAACACATTTTTAAAACATTAGTTTATATTTTAATTAGTTTTACAATCGAAATCTAACGGTTTTAGAACTCCTTTACTAGGTGTCCTACATTACTTTTTAATGGACACCCTGCAGCCAATCAGAATCGAGTATTCACCCAGACCATGGTAAAAAACTCAAATAATACTACTACTTATGTATTGAAGAGGTGTTCCATCTGAAGAGATGGAAATCATGCACTATATACAGTATAAGGTCTATATCCATTTTCCATTTCCATTCTCTAACGTCAATGCTCTTGAATTTCCAATGAGAGGACATTATTTTGCTCATCAGTCTATTACTGGTCTACAGCTGAACTGTGGTTGGTTTGTGAGTTAGATGCACTATTTAAGTAAGTGACGTGATGTAACATGAGAAGGCCAAGTATGGTAACTAACTAGGGCTGGGTATTGGCACAAATTTCACAATTTGCTTCGATTTCGATTCACAAGCTTGCAATTCGATTTGATTTCGATTCGATTCAATATTGATTATTTTGGATATCAGGTACAATACATGCCAAGTTTTCTCAAGGAAAACAAATCTCTTAACTAATGCTGTGAACTATGGGAGTCAGTTGTAGTAGCCTAGGCTTCATTAGCCTATTATACCGGTAATACTGAAGGTACAAATGTACTGATTTGTACACAGAACTTGTCAGATTTATTTAAACATGCATTACACACACAAACACACACACACACACACACACACACACACACACACACACACACACACACACACACACGTATTTTATGGGCACAATGAAAGGAGAGAAGCTAAATAAGCCCGAGCCCGATCTGTAAAAAAATGTTTCGATTGGGCTTAACGTGTCGCGTCCCGACGGGCTTGCAGAACTCTAGCTCCATGTTGGCCCTATCCGAATTAGCCCATGTGAATCTCATATAGACTCTGATAGGGGATAATTCAGATGGTTGACATGGGGAACATACCTCGAGCCCAAAACGTGCCTACATTGGCCCCACCAAGAAATGTCAACAGTCAACAGCAGTCTTACCGTGGTATCGGCAGCAGTGACCGCGGTGGTGGGAATGTGTTTAGGGGCCGTGTTTGTGGACTCACACACCACACAGCCCTGTGGCCCCAAGGTGACAATGACTGATCCACAACCTCTGCGCAGCAGCTCCAGGCCCACTCGACTGGCATCCTCCACTGAGGTGACCGGCAGACCCGTCAACAGCTCGGCCTGAGAGGAACACCACAAGATAAAGAGGGAACAGTCACATGTATGCTCATAACGGTTATGCTAAGAGCTAAAATATGCAACTTTGCTAATACGTTTGTATTCTAAACCCTGGTTAGTTGCTAGAAACAAACTCTGTTCGTGAACTCAAACACTTCTAGCAATCATCAGGATATTTTTAAAGTTGTATACATTGACATTAGTTAATTAGCATACCAAGTTCTGCCTGAATACTCGATTCTGATTGGCTAGAAGGTCATAAAACTGTTTAATTGGTAGTTCCAAGTCAGTTTAATCACCGTTCTATATTAATGCGCTGTTTTCACACACACACACACACACACACACACACACACACACACACACACACACACACACACACACACACACACACACGCACGCACGCACACGCACACACATTCAGGAATCAGAAGTAAAGAAACTTATCAACGTTGCTCGCAATTTTTAAAATATAAAATAATCACTACATTATATTTCTCAGCAACAAGAGCGTTACATCGCTATTATGAAGTAATTAAACTCACAGCTTCATGTGAGAGACACAGTAATTCACACACGCATCTCTCTGGCACTCTCGATAATTCATTCAAATATCTCATTAATTCATATAGATGTAAATGTGCTTTATCTCCGTGTCTGATTTATAGTGGACCGAATGCTCGATCTAACAACTCGTAACTGACCCTTCCGGTAAAATATTGCACTGCAAACATCAATAACAGCTTTAAGTTGTCTATGTTGGCAAAATGACCATGGTATAAGTGCGTTAATCACTTGCGATAATAAGTTTAAAGTCAACATAAAAACAGCATCTGAAAGCCATTTTACTGGTTATTAAGTAATCTGATATTTTATTTTGAAACATGACATTCAACGAGGAAAAAAGTGTAGGACAGGACTTTTCTCCATCAGCAACTGTTTGTATCATGAAGTGTAGGTGTTACATAACTGGCGAGGTCAGATGAAAAGAAAAGTGTCTTCAGAGGTGATGAAAGTTATTCGATTTGATGAACTGAGTCTAGTTGTGCACAATGTGGGTTATGAGACTACAGAACTCCTGTATTCGCATCGCTTCCGGTCTTTTCTACTGTATGTGCTTCATTAAATGTAGAGCCGTTTTACTCAAGATACCTTCAAAGGACTGAGGAAAATTGAGCATAACCAATGTCCATCGCATATTTGCAGTTTGATGTCTATGTTTTTCTTCTCACTAACATTTAGATATTTATTAAATCGAATAAAACACCAACAATAAAAATAACTAGCTAGGTTCCCTTAAAAGTTCATAGATATAGCCATCAGTTCGTACTGCAGTTAACACTTTCTCGACGAGTGGATGCAATGAGACGTGTTTTCCTGTTTGTTCGTGTGACGTGCGTGTGGGATAAAGTCTATTAGATAAAGTCTAGACCAGGAATGACACATCCATCGCCAATTGAGTACTGAGGTTTTCTACAACCACAGTAACACAAGAGTGTGCATTCAATATAAACAACAGGACTGTGTGCGTAAATAATACATTGACCAGGCATTTGTGCCAACTGGACATTTATAAACCTGTGTAGTTTCTGATTTATCACTTTTCCCCTCGGTTCCACAGACGAGGCTTAAGCTAGTCCCAGACTAAAATGCATGTTTGCATGTTTTGACTGAAAGCAACTTGCACTGACAGATCTTAAAATATGTCAGTGCCATTGCTTTTTCTCAAGATGCACACCAGAAATGCTTGCCATGTTTATAAAAGCTACTTAAATGTCCTAATTGAACTAAGGCCTAATCCTGGCTTTATATAACCCCTGTCTGTGAAACCAGGGCTATATTGTTTAACTCTATGTGATAAAGTGGGTGAAATCCAGACATCCCACTAGGAGTCTGTGTGATCAGGAGTTTTGTGTGATGTGACGCAGATTTGCGTCACTTGAATTCGCTGCACTGACCAACACCTGCTTGGTTTGAACGTGACTTGTGTGTGTGTTGAGATTTATACATTCCTGCACTATATACAGTACAAAAGACAATGGATCTTTTTCCCCACAAAATCTTGTGTCAGCAACCTTTATGTCATTCATGAATAGCAGAGTGTATGAATAAGTGTGTGAAGCCTGACATCAAACTGTGTCTTCAGCCTGGAAAAATGTAGTGTTGGCATTATCAGTTCTTTTAGGTTCTCTAGTGCAGGTGTGAAGAATAACCCCCACTCAGCCCACCGAACGCCTGAAAGATCAGGGCAACAAGTCTCCCCGTTGTATTTGTGTACTTTAAGCTTTGCCATCAATCTTTCCTAGCTGGCTGCCAAAACAGAAAAGCGCACAGATTACTCATCAATGTGTGGTTATCTGCTTCTGTAAACTGCCGATGATTCATCCTTCACTCTCGCAACTGAAGTCGTCGGGTGAGAGCCAAGCATGTACGCGGATGCGTGCGCTGGGACGAAGGCTGGATCTGAGGGGTTGATTTGTACCGAGGGCTCTCACTTTTAAGTCCCACCTGTACATTTTTCCCCCTCCAACCTCCCAGCCACATCAAAGCTGCCCTGACGGAGAACTCTGGTTCAAACTCTCAGTCACGCTGGAGCTTTCGCCCCGGGCCCGACTGACACACCATCTGTGCATTTGCCTGCCTGGCCGTGGATGCTTTAACTTTACAGTTTCCCATCAATCCAAGCCCTTGTCTGTCATCTTGCCCTGCCACGATGTGAAAGAGGGCGGCCTCGAACATAGCAGTTACTGTAAGACACAGCGGCCAACCCCGTAATTTCTTGCACTTGGCAGGGAGGTGACTTTTTGAGCTTTAGTATTTTGGTTTTAGTATGCAGGTCATGACCAGGCAAGATAAGTGAACTGTTGTTTTACTCTAGTAACCTGCTTTAACAAAACCTGACAACCTACAGGCAAACTAGGCTCTACAGGTTAATGGAGTCAAAATGTACTTTGGTTAAAAGTTCATGTCAATTTTCTTTTTGGAATTTAGAATAGAATAGAATAGAATAGAATAGAATAGAATAATTCTTTATTGTCCATCGGGGTGGACATTTTTCTTTGGCTCACCGAACGTACAAGACAAATAAACATACAAACAACGTCTCAAAAATAATAAGGAAATATTTCTGGATAAATAGAAAAAAATATACAATGTAAAATATCATAATGAGAATAAATATACTTAAAGGTGCTGTATGGAGTTTTTCTTCTAAAATGAATCCATTTTTTATTACCTGTGTGTGATGGGGTTGTAGTCTCACAAATAAAATGATCCACTTGGCGGGTTTTGCTATTACCTCTGAAAGCAAGTATTCCTATTTCTATGTGATGCTCCGGGTCGGATTTGCCGCGAAATCCAGTGACGTGACTGAGACCTGCATGCGCGCTCCCGAGCGTCTCGCCTCTCGCCTCGTCTACTGACTTTGCACTCAACAGCGACGACACTGCAACTTTATGACATGGAGTCTGCTAATACTAGGAAACGACTAGCACAACACAGACTCCAACACAAACTCCAAATAATAATAAAAAACAAAAGAAAGCACGCGCACGAGCACTCGCTTGTAAACGTATTGGTTGCAATCTGAAACATCACCGCTAGATGCCGCTGAAAACTCCATACAGCACCTTTAAATACATTAAGATAACAGCTCATTTGTAGTTGTCACTTTTTGATTAAGGATACTAATGGCCAGAGGAACTCTGAAGCGCCTCCCAGACTTCAGAAGTTCAAACTCGCCATAGAGGGGGTGAGTACTATCAACAGTGATTTTCCTAGCTTTCTTCCTCGTTCTGTCAATGTATATTTGGGTCAGGTGTTTTTGTGGTTTTCCTACCATTTTACTAGCCATTGACACTATCATGTTAAGCTTTTTCTTGAGCTTGCAGTTTAAATGGCCAAACCAAGCAGAGAGATGAAAAGTTAAAACACTTTTTTTTAAAATTGTATTTTAAAGTTCATTTATGACTTTTTTCATTTCTAAAAATGCAGAATACACACACTAAAAATCATTCTGAACATCTTCTCATAGCAATGTGGAGCAAACTTAAAAAAAGAAAAAAAACGTCAATTTGCTTATGTGATATTTTTCGTTATGTAAAACGATTGATATTGTCGTTCACCTCAGACTCATTGCAGCAGAAAACATCAGATGCTTTGTAGAAATCCGAATGCAGGTCTGCAATAGCGGGAGCTGGATTAAAAATGGTCTTCACTGTAAGAAATATAGAAAATATGTTTCACATATTGAGTCATAGAGAAATGCAAAAACCACAAGTAAAAATGCAAAGACCTAGGTAAAGAATTTATGATGTTGTTATGAGTTATAATAATTGTGTGTGCACGCAGACACACAGCTCAGTCGTAGATACTGACACACCCGCAGTTCACGTCAGACCAGCAGTCAGTGTGAAACTCTTGCATCTGATTTGATATAAGCAAACTTTGCTCCTTTCTGAACACAACCATATTTTCATAACCACGTCAATACTTGGCCAACAGTTCCCTTTCTCTCTTTCTTTCTCAGTCCAAAACTCGAAATGTTCTGTAAAACCCAACCACATAGGAAGTGAATGTAACCGAAGCACTATCTCCTTACTTCCTGTCGCTGAGGGGATTTCTCACTAGTGAGCTTAGTAAACAACACTATTTAAGAGGTGGGAACATTAAATGCGTCATAAGATGCAATACTGCTGAATAATTTATCTCAAGTTTGAACATGGTCCTTACTATACAGAAAAGGCCTGGCTGTAAGAATGCATCTGAAGAAAAATAATGTCTGTTGCTGATTATGAATTTATGCTAATCAAATTATGATGAGCAGTTTCTACTTCTAAGCCTTAATATTAATCCCAGTAATTGCAGCAGAAATACCAGAGGAAACATTTTAGCCATTAATGGGGGGCTTCAAATATTATTAGACAATGTACGGCCTTTGGGTCAAACATTTTGAGAGCCACAGCTTTTAGTAGATCCAAGAAGTATTTAGACACTCAAGCCATACTTAAAAATGATTTTTTTTGTAATCACTGTACCTTTAACCGACTGGTGCCAATTTAAGTGATTTGTATTGACACTCCAGGGGCAATTACACGCATACATACAAATTAACATGATCAGTTTATCATGTTCCACTGTTAAATAACACATTTCCTTCACCATTACAACATCTAAAATAAATTTCACACCTAAAAGTTTGTTTTTCTTTATTCCACATTTTTTATAATGTCCTGTAGCTGTTATTTTCTATACAATGAATAGTGTTTCAGATTGTCAAGCTCAAGACAAAAGGAACCACGAAAGTACAATAAAAGTACTTGTATAAAAGTAATAAAAAAATAAAAGTGACTTGTATGCAATATTCAGAAATTTCTGAGAAGCATTCAGAGAAATAGATTTGAAATTAATTTTTATTCACTGTAAATCTTTTTTTTTTTTGAGCTTTGCTGTCTGAAGTACTGAAAGAATTGTCCTTTTCTGGGTGAACTGTCTCTTTAATCAAAGTGAGAGTGTTTTAGGAATAGGCAGTGAGCCTCTAGTTTCCTCGAGTGATCTAAAGAGGAATCAATATGCGCTTGTGAAGTGAATAACGTAATATGGAAGAGGAGGGAAATAATGAGGGAAAATAAACGGCAATACTAACGAGTACATGAGATGAATGAATGAGTCATGCGAATCCTCACTTGCCCAGAGATGCTTTAAAAAGCTCCGAATGAAAAACAACAGAAACACAAGTTAAATGTGAGCTAAATTCACGCTAGAGTGATCAAACATCCCTTTAGTAGCTGATCTAAAGAACAAATTACACGTTAGCCACATATCAGCTTTGAAGTTAACCAAAATTAACTACACTTGAGGAGAGAATCAAAGCTAGATGGCCTTTATATTAATTTATTTAAAAATGTGGTTAGGAAAGCGTTCTCGGATTCTTCTCCACTGAGCCTGTGGGGGTGGCATGTGCGTAATCCAAGCCTTGAGCTCCGGCTAAGTGCTATTTGCACACGTCATTGTCTGATGAATTCATCCCAAGTGATAGGCGCATAATCTGGGCTAATGGCCTGTCTCTTAACACTTAATATGGGCCGCTAACGGGCTAAACAGCATGTATCTGGGGTGTTGTGAGGTGGCGAATGTGAATATCGGGGTGCGTTGGTGTGGTGGCGGGGGGGGGGGGGTATCCATCTGTGTCATCCATCTGTGGAATAAGCTTGTTGCATCATTGTACATCTCCATGACAAGGATACACGGTGTCTCTGATCAGCGGGGACCTGAACATACAAGGTGCTAATGATATCTGAGACACAGCAGGTTGTGTTATTTTCCACAGGAGGGAAAAGTCGTGCTTTATTCTCACCAATCATTCGGTATGAGGAGCTAAAAATAGTTTTTAGAAAATGTTGTTAAATGAACAACTACTGCTGTTGCCATTCTTCACGAAAACCATTTGGCGATTATACAAGTATGGGACGCCAACTGTGAGGCAAAACAAGTGATTTTATGAAAGGACTGTAAGGGAAGGGGAAGACCTGGATTGTGATACTTTATCCACATACATACAGCTCATGTACAAGCTCATGTAAAGCGATGTATTCAATATAGCAACTATAAACTTCATCATTGCTTCTTGTAATGTCGAAATATGTCAAAATTAGGGATGCACCAATATGAAAATCTGGACTGATACCGATAACCGACAATTCTTTATATTTGAAAGCCGATAACCGATATATTGGCTGATAAATCTAAATACAAATTTGTATATCCTTTTTGAGAGCCTGAAAAACAAAAGTCTCACCATGTTCCAAGCACACAATTATATTGTTCTCATTATTATTTTGCCTATATGATTGACTTCCGCTGCACGTTGCACTTAACCGTATTTTCCTTTTCAAAGTGATTCCACTCATATTTCAAGCTATTCGAAAACATCATGTCGGCTTTAATTTTGGCCAAATTTTCTTATCGGGCCGATAACGAAAACATAAAAAATTAACATACTGTATATCGGCCGATACCGATATGTTGGCCAATAGATTGTGCATCCCTAATAAAAATATGAACATATTATAAACATTACCATCACAATTTTCTTTTGGTAAAGATCCTTTGAAATAATGTGCATTAAGAAATTTGACTTAAAGGATTAGTTCACTTTCAAATAAAAATGTCCTGATAATTTACTCACCTCCATGTCATCCAAGATGTCCACGTCTTTCTTTCTTCAGTCGAAAAGAAATTAAGGTTTTTGAGGAAAACATTCCAGGATTTTTCTTCATATAATGGACTTCAATGGCAACCAACGGTTTGACAGTTCATATGTCCGTCTCAAATTTTCTAAATTTTTGTAATAATAATAATAATAATAATATACTTTTTAACCACAAATGCCCGTCTTGTACCATCTCTGATATGTGCCACGCATTACGTCGGAAAGGTCACGCGCGACATCGTTAAACATCCAGGATATACACACGTAAGGACCATTTTAAACAATAAACTGACACAAATACGGTCATTCAACATACAATAACTTTGAACGGTCCTCCTACTCCAAACTTTGTGACATTTGTGGTTAAAAAGTATATCATTTAAGAGTTTTTTTTTTTAATGACCGATCGTTTTGCTAGATAAGACCCTTTTTTCCTGACTGGGATTGTGTAGTCTTTGAAGCTGCATTGAGACTGACATTTGAACCTTCAAACCGTTGGTTGCCATTGAAGTCCATTATATGAAAGTGAACTACTCCTTTAACAGGAAGTGGGATGAGAAAATAAAGTACATTGAGATATGAAGCAAAGATGCGTGTCTGACCGTGGTTCTCTTTGGCCATTCTCAAGGCCTGAAGTGATGCATCTGGGTTGATCTCAAGCTGGCAAACAAGCACCTTGGCATTTACTATGACAGATTGTGCCCGCTGTAGCTCCTCTTGCCCCAGAAGCATATTAGCACCAGCCACAATCACTATGGCATTCTCCCCTGTCAATACAATATATTAAACATGACGACAAGATGCTTATAAAACCTTTAAGGAGACATTATTGTTAATTAGACTAAAATTTTATTACAAATCCACATTTACAAATAATGCATTCATGTACAAAATGACAGGTCACATCATAGGAAAATACAGTGACTCTAAAAACCATTTGGTCACACCTTAAAAAATATATGAATGCTATTGCATATCAAAATAAGTGTCTTTATTTAAAACAATGTGTTAGTTTTTAAGTAATACAACTTTACATTTCATATACTGTTAAGACAAAATATGTCATATGTAACACGATGAACTAAAATGACCTTGGAACATCTTTTTTTTCTGTCTGAACATGTTTTTATCTAATGGAATGACATTCATAAATTTTTTTCAAATCTGGTTTAAGTGTACAAATATGTTTTGGAGCCATGGATATAGGAGACACTTTACACACCCAGATATGAACGAAATTCTCTCGCTATTGCACCACGATCAGACAGACACAAATAAAGAGCTGGCATAAGCGTTCGAAAAACCACACTGCAGAGTCAGGAGATATTATCAGTCTTTTCCTCATTTCAGCTTCCTTGTTAGCTTGCGAGATAATTGTTCACATTCACATCGTTGTGATATTCACACAGGAAGCTGGGACACTGAAAGTAGGTTGTTATGGTGATCATGACGCCAATCAGAGCTCTTCCTGGAGAGCTCACTGTGGTGCTAGTGGACTGCCACGAGGCTCAGCACTTATGCTGGATCATGACATTTACAATGCAGCAGGCCTTACATTCAGAGGCAGGCTGGTTATGTCACCTTTCTTTAAGTCCAAGTAGTGCTACATTAAACTGGGTCTAAAATTATCCTGTGTAGGCGAGGTGGACACAGGTAGAGGTTCTCACTCATCTATGTCTCATTGAGAAGAGTACTTAGCGGTGTTTATGTTATTTTAGGGGCTTTTAAAACTCAGGGATGCAGCCAGGCTCGGTACTTGGACCAATTTAATTTTACCTGTGTCATTTACGATGATAGAGGCAGCTCCAGTCGCAGCGTTTTCAGTCTGTTCCACATAGGCTAAGAGAGAGAGAGAGAGAGAGAGAGAGAGAGAGTGGATAACCAAAAAAAGTATAACAAAACAAAACTGAACAAATCAGAATGTCCATTTAAAATATTTTACAGTGTGTATAAGTTATGTCAATAGAGGCAGCGCATATGCAGACTTACAAACTGTGTTGGGGAAGCTATTTTAAAATGGTAACTTGCCAAATTACAGGTTACTGATAATAGAAAAAATCTAATAACTGTTTCAACAGCAGTTAAAATAAAAAAATATACAGTTGATCAATTCAGCATAAAACATAACAAGCTAAACTACAAGTTGCTAAGAAAATTTAGATAACTATAAAAAGGGCCAATATATTTTAAATCATGTCATTATCTGATTGCAAATAAAGGGCGTTTCAGGAACACAAATAAAGTGTAAAAAATCATATTTATACTTTGATTTTTTTCTTGCTTTCAAGTAAAATGTGTAAACATCTTTAAAGTAAGATTAGTTTTTTGCTGTTTGTCACCGTTCATCATTGAGCAAGTGATGAAATCAGATCTGTTTGTTCTGTCAGCATAATCAATATCTGATATATCTACATTGGCTGCTATAGTAATAATGACTTAGAGAAGTCAGCATGATAAGAGAAGCTGTCATCATGAAAATCAGAGGACGTAAAACTGGAAATTTTGCTTTTGCTTTACGAACATCGTGTCATCTCACCATACTGCTGAACTCTCGTCAAGGTTCATGTGACAACATAAATATTGGAGGCATTACTCTATTTATACAATCATATTAACTAATGTCATATTCATTCACTTATTCGCTGTTCACATATTCCATTTAAAAAAAGAGGCACTATTGCACACGTTGTATTTCCAGGGAAATACAAGAACTGATAAGAATGTAAATGTGTGCCTTGAAATGCAATGTAAGTTGCTTTGGATAAAAGCGTCTGCCAAATGCATAAATTTAAATGTATTACGTTACACACAAATTGCAACTCAAATAATGGGGAAAAACACTACTTTAAATACAATGTTATTCATAATTACTTCAAACTGAAACATAACTTTAATCAGATTTCAAACCACCTACTAATTAGTTTTGTGTCGGGTTTGTAAAACATGCACACTTTTGTTTCACTTTTCTAAACAGATACTAAAAAAACTAAATAAGATTTATGTTGCATACAAAAATATTTGATTTTAAAAGACTTTTGGCTGCCAGAGATGTGAAACAATATGAAAGCACCGTTTGGCCATTACCAGTCGATATGCCATTATTTTTGAAGTTTTGAATGTAGTCGTTCCCAAAAACGTCTCTGCCGACCTGAAGAGAAAAGGCAACCAAAGATGAAAAGAAGAACTTGAGATGATATGTTCTAGCAACTGGCTGACCGGCCAAAGTTCTGCATTGCTATATCAGGCCAAGCCTTCCAGATATAGCATCCCCAAACAAACGCCTCCACTCTACAAATACAACTTTAATCTCGCCCCCCTCTCTCTCTTTCTCTTCCTCTCTATGAGACATTCAATGTTGAGGTAGAGGGCAAAGGGGTTCCTTTTTTCCCAGCTGGGTCTGCTTTTATCCCACACTGGTAAAGACATGCCAAGGATGGGGTCCTACGCCCCAGCAGGGGAGACCCTTCACTACCTGGCCTTCTGTCTTTGAAGTGTGATCTCTCTTTGAATGTTTCTGAAAGCATAGGAGTCTATTTTTACACACTGCATACGCTTCGGTATTGATTGGGGTCTTTGCACTGACAAAATCAAGAGCTTTATTACTTGGTTAGGTTCTCTTGTGCGGTTAAATGCTGAAATACATGAATTGCTCTGGTATCAACCTAAACTTTTTTGTGTCTGTGTACTTCAGGCTATATTCAGTTATTTGGGACGTTCAGAAAAGCAGACCGTATTGGGTACCTTGCACACCATGGCAGTCTTGGCCCCCATTCGTGCAGCTTGGACACACTGATTGGCCCCTTTACCACCGAAACCAATGAAGAACTTGTGTCCATGTATCGTCTCTCCAGCCTTGGGAAGTCGCGCTGCCTGACTAACAGAAAGACATATGGGACTATGCTATAAAAAAGTACAGAAAAAAAATTACGCAGTTATCAAACAGTTAGTCAAAAGGTATCTAACCAAGAATTGACTTGAGGGAAGGCAAAAAAGTGTCCATATTTAATTGTACATTCACCCCGTTTACTTTGGAATTCATTATGTATTTCATTATTTACTTACACATGTCACATGTAACATAAAAATACATCATTTGAAATCTGAAAAATCTGTTTACATGAGTTCGCACGAGCTTAGGCCATCAATGTGCACTTACGATGGGGAATTTTTAATTTGGACTTTTCTCTGCATGCTATTAGAGACATCTCTGCATGCTTTTGGAGACAGTACCTATATACCTGCATTATATGACTGACAGACAAGAACGGTTTGACCTAAAAATATCAAAATTGAAACTACTGCGGAGACAAAGACACCCACATCTTGGATGCACTTCAGGTAAGCTAAAACATACCAAAATTTAATTTCAAAGTGAACTATTCAAAGTGAACTATCCCTTTAAGATGCGTTTTGGTCGATCGGATCACAAGTAGATGAGGGAGACATTCCCGTTTACATCTAGGTTTTAATCCGTCTCTTTTGTCCACTTTCTACCACTTCTGTCCTAATTTCTTCGAGGGGAGGGTCTATAGGCGTTTAAATGTATGTTTTTTTTCAGATCTTTCAATCTAATGGACGAAATAAGCTCGTGCAAATTACACATGAACACACCGGAGACTATGAAAAAACACACGGAGAGCAGCAGTTTTCGTTTCTGTTCTGAAAGCCGCAAGACCAGCCGAATGCTGTGAGTGTGTGTTAGAAATCAGGAATGGTGAGGAAACATTGTGCTTGGTACGTTTATCACCTTCAAACTAAACTTGAGTCTTCATCCGACAAAGTTGAAATCCCGTCTAGCTAGCGCACTTCCCATAATGTTTACACTTTAAGTTAGATGTTGTCTTTTGTGGCTGTTCAAACTTATTCAACCACATGAGCGTTTACACTACGAAAGCAATCCGGTTAAATGTGTTTTCGACTAGGCTACCTTTGGAAGTTGTCAAAAGTGGGAAAGCTCAAAATGTTTTGCACCCCGTTTACACCTGTATTTAGCGTCATCCACTTGTGATCCGATCGACTAAAACGCATTTTAATACCAGGTGAAAACAGGGCCTCAGTGTTTTTGTCTAATGAAAGTCAATGGGGTCCAATTATAAATGTTGAAAAGAAAGTCAACCCTATCCACCCAAAAGAAGAAGTACACAAGTGAAAAAAGGAATTAATAAAATGCAGAGAAATTCAATGTAGATTTTCCCTAATTTTGATACACAAAGGTTAAAGCAACCTGTTCAGTTCTCTTAATTTTAAAGTAATTGTTAAAGCGACATTGTGTAGGATTTTCTTCCATCTAGCGGTGAAATTGTATATGACTACCAACCATAGACAGTATATAAGATGGACACAGCGACCCCATAGGTTTCAACAGAGAAAAATGAACCCAATTAGAAGCACTCACTTCCTGATCGCCAGGCGAACTGCGCAGACTCAAACTGAGCTTGACGACGTAGATGTGACGTGAGCCTGTCTGACAGCTGTCAGTCTTCTAGTAGCTGTGCCGAGAGAAATCTCAATCATTCCCTTCCAAATCTCTCAGAGACGGAGAGCGCGTGAGCATTAGCTGTCCATGAGCTAGCAGCGGGAGCAACTTTATCACTCTCTGTGGGCTTCTCTCTTGACTTTATGCCTCCACATCCCTGCGATTGCTTGTGAGCTTCTCCGCCGGTCTATACGGTAATTTCTCGACTGTACGACAGAGAGATGCGTGGTTATGACGCATAATCATTAGCCTATTTTTACAAAAAACTGCTTCTACGGGGCCATAACGTAAGATACAAGGTAATGGAGTCGTTTATACATTGTCGTGTTTCTTTAGAAATAAAAAATGGACAAATGGAGTCTTTAAACGCCTCAGATGTAAAGTTATTCGCTGCCAAAGTGACGCCAAAATGAATGGGAGTCAATGGAATGCTAACAGAAGGTGAAGTTCTGCTAGCCAATGGCGGGAAGCTTCGGTTTCGGCTGATGGATTACCCCTTGCTATCAACTGAATATTACTTTCTAGCCCCTCCCTTTCCGAGGGCGTTTTAACTCCTACAGTGGCGTATTATTTCAAATCTGCCGGTAGTCGCGAGTAATCTCGCGAAACGCGAAGCTTGAACTTCCCGGTATGTCCCTCTTTGGCTAATGTATTTTCAAGATGGAGGCGCAACATGGCTTCCGCCATTCGAGCAGCTCACCCGTATGTATTATAAATGGCAGATTCTACGCTTACGAGAATACTTGATTAGTTGGTAGAAGTAATTATACAATCACATATATGAGCACATATAATTGTTTTTATAAGTGCACATGTAAGTGTTTTTTTTGCTAAGAATGATTATTTTTTTGCTTAAATGAACACATTGTGATCGCTATATGCACTTTGTTTTCAGAGGAATGACAGATGGTCCATTCAGTCAGTTCTGAAAAAGTCCATATTGTTTGAATGAAAGGGACTTTTACTGGAAACATGCTTGTGAGCTGTAAATTAAATTAATATGACTTGACATCCTGAGCTCTTCTAAATCTAAGGCAGGTGCCCTGAACTCCCTAAAAAGCTAATTGCTGTGCTGTTTAGTGCGTGACATTTCAGAGCGGGGTCCGTCAGCCTTTCACCCGAGCAGAACTAGCAGCGATTACTCATTCTATTGAACAACAGAAGAATAAGAAAAAAAAACTCAATCCCAGACATCTAGTTACGGTCTGGCCCCAATCCAAGTCTCCGGGAGCCCATGTTTATGTGATGGCAGAATGAGCCGATAAAGTTGTTTTTCATGTGTGTGTTGTGTGGTTAAGAGAGGGAATATTACAGGAAGTCAATGCGGATAAACAAAGATCCTGCCGCGATTTCAGTAAAGCGAGCGGTAAGTAAAGCGGTAAGAGATTTCAGCTTGTTGTTTATGATGTTTTTAATGAACTGTGGTAAATTATGTTTAAAAAGAACTAATGGAGGAAAATTATAAGTGACCACAAGGCATATTTCCCCACTTTTCAAATCTTACCTGATTTGAAAATATATATTTTTTAAACACTTTTTAATTGAGTAGGCTATTAATGATAAATATTGAAAGGATGTATAATAAATAAATGATTTTTGCTGGTCAGAAACTTGAAGACGATGAAGAAGGTTAAGCAAAACATTATACTATTGCAGTAATAACTTCACATCTGCGACACTTTTACCACAGGCGATGCTCTTAATTGGGTCAGCAAAGAAGACGGAAATTGTAATTATGACCGCACAACTGCACTGAAATTTATATTTGCATAGATTCAACTGTACAACCAATAGGATTGTGGATCAAAGTCCAAGTAATTTCACTCATGCCTCACAAGCTCTTTAAATGAGCTCAAAGCTGTTCACCAAGCTTGCATTTTCTCCCATTCATAGTAATATGAGTGCAGCGTCTTTCTAAATCTAAAGTCTCTAGTGTGGATGTGCTATTTTACAACTTGCATTTAAGGTTGCAGTCTGACTGAGTCATTGTCTGTGTCACAGGTTACAGTCAGACTGGCCCCGTCTTAAATCCTCGCTTACAGTTCCTCTATTGTTTAATGAGCAACAGTCATTCTCCCACAAACCCAGTTCTGTACAAGCACGGTGACTTTCCTGTGTTCAAGAGGAAACAACAGGTGTTCTGTGACGTCGCTGTGGGCCAAGCAGATGTGCACCACTTTACACCTCAAACAGTAACAGTATGTGCTATTGTACATAAAAGAGCAAGTATTTGCTTTTAACAATTCATTGATTCATTATGAATTATAACTAGCATCTATTTAATTAAAACCATTTCATTAATGTCCGTGCAGAGTCTATTCCATTTTATTTATCCATGCCACATGCATTTTCATTCTTTATATGCAAGTAGTAATGTTGTCCAATTACTTTTGCATTTTATTTATTTGTAAGGCAATAGATTTCTTTTTTCTTTTGACATGGTAATTTGATAGCATTGTGCAAGTACTTTGGAATATCATGCAAATATGAATACAGTGATTATTAAGTACCATAATAAACATACTTTAAATCAAATATTAACCATAGTTTTTACAATGGATACAATGGTTTACAATGGTTTCAAAATGAAATTAATTTTGAACATGGCTTTATCCAGTGTTTAGATTTCTGTGCTGGATGTTTATGCAAATTATTAGTGTATATTTAATTAGTAAATGGCTCGTTTGCATATTTAAACACAACATTTCAGAAAACTTGTATTGATGATGGTGGTGATATCTATTAGTTCAAATGTTTACCCTTTTCACCAGTAAATATACTTTATACATGCAAAAGGAGAGAGATAAAAATGTAAATGAAGGAAAAACATAAAATACTTTTTTTTGTGTAAGTACTGTGTAACTAACATGGTGCATCAATATGTTCATCATTAACATATTATCAGTAATGTCTACAAAAAAGGCCCAGTTTGAAACACACACACACACACACACACACACACACACACACACACACACACACACACACACACACACACACACACACACACACACACACACACACACACACACACACACACCACACACACACACACACACACACACACACACACACACACACACACACACACACACACACACACACACACACACACACACGATAGGTTTGAACAGTAATCAGCAGGTGGCACTGTCAGGCTTCAGCACAAACACACACATGTTCCGCACGAGACACGGACTCCGTTTGACTGTCACACACACACACAGACACACACACACACACAGGCCACATCGAAAACTGGATTTTACACTTCAAAGCCATGCATAGCACTTTGATGGGTGAAATGTGTCAGCCACCCTCCAAAAAAACAAACACACACTTCCCATCAGAACTATTGCCTAATTGATGCAATCTCTCTTCTGTTCAAAGGCCAACATTGATGACTGGATGTTTTTAATAGTAACGTATATGAGCAATTGGAACTTTTTTTTCTTTCCCATAAGGGGTAGTTTGTTTTGAATACTTGGGTATGACAAAGAAAGAAATGAATATGATTTAGTTATGGAAAGGAAAATGCTGTCTCTGGATAACCTTGCTCTTTGAGAAACATTTCCTCTTCTGAACAAACACCTAACCTGGATTATTCAAATGTGGCATAGCTTGTCCTGCGCCAACTATATGATACCTCAAATAATAAATAGTGAAAAAAGGTTTAATAAGGTTTGGCTGTTTTTTTTTAAATATATATATATAAACAATTGGACATTTATTTAAAAGAAAAACCCCATAGACATTAAAAGAGGACCCCAAGAAAAAGAGAACATATATATACATATATATATACAGTATACATAACATACATATAATTATGTATAATATTATATAATTATACATATAACACAGAGACTTGGGGCATATTTACTGTAAATATACACTATACTGTTCAAATATTTGGGGTCAGTAATGATTTTTAATTATTATTTTAAGAAATCATTACTTTAATGCAGAAAGAATACATTAAATTGATGAAAAAAACATTTGTTGCCAAAAATATTTCAATTAAAATACGTTCATTTGAACTCATTTAAATCCTGAAAACACACGTATCCTGGTTTCCACAAAATATGAACTGTTTTCATCATTGATAATCATCAGAAATGTTAAACCTGAACCCCATATCATCATATTAAAATGATTTCTGAAGGATCATGTGACACTGAAGACTGGAGTAATGATGCTGAAAATTCAAGTAATAAATGACACTGTAAATATAAAAACTCAGGGTGTCTGCAAGGTGAAAGTTTACTAGTTTGCACAGCTGCAAGTTTACGCCGTAT
The DNA here is from genome assembly GCA_033366665.1 of Phoxinus dragarum. Taxonomy (NCBI): domain Eukaryota; kingdom Metazoa; phylum Chordata; class Actinopteri; order Cypriniformes; family Leuciscidae; genus Phoxinus; species Phoxinus dragarum. The sequence goes on along the minus strand of JARPMJ010001872.1, from coordinate 3,612 downwards.
TCCAGGCAAAAGGTGCACCTGTGCTGAAAACACTGCAGCCGGTGATGATGACAGGACGAAAAACTGCCAGCGGCAAATATGACCAGCGAGTGAATCAGTTCCCTGTGGAAATATTAATAATAGACAGAGCTGGCAGAACAGAAGGCAGTTCCCCAAATCTGCCTTTGTTGGACCTTATTTGGTTCCTGCTGGAAGGACTAATTCCTTCCTGAGTTATTTAAAAACCTTAAAGTCTGCCTTCTGCAAGTGGAATATGTTCCCCAGCACAGCGACGATGAGTGTGAGAGTTGGTCACATGAGCATGAAATCATTGTTAGTATAATATGTGAGGTCTCAGCTTTACGTTCATAACAGAGGGGAGATTTGTTGAATGTAAATTTGAAGTTAAGCATGAAATTGAGCATGAGGACAGTGGTTGGGCACATGAAAATTATGAAATTTTATTATTCATAAAATATTTTTTTTTATATGAAGGCATGTTTTTTTTCTAACTATACAGCAAAAAACAAAACAATGTGACATATATTATTTGAAAAAATTTTTTTTTGCATATAATGTCTACTCAGATGTATTTGTATATACCGGTAATGCAACATTTATATTGGAACAAATGCTCTTCTAGAATGCATGGGTCAGGTGCATACAGTATGATTACATGGATCTCTATTGTTCATTGTCACAGTAGATTTTGCTGCAATCACTGCTTTTTTTGTTCTTTTTTTTGTTCATCAGAACAGAGGAATGCCTTACAAAGGCATTTTTGCCCCCGTATTTTAAACATGTGGCACATATTTGCCCCGGACCTGGTTCACTATGACACTGAATACTTTGATAACTTACCTTACTAAGTCAGTCATACAAGATCCCACCACTACAACACTCACGTCTGCAGGCATGACCTGATGACATTAACAATAACAACATTTAGACTGAATATTAAAAAAAACTACGACATCAGATTATTTGACATTATTTACATATATTTCATAGATTACATTTCAGAGAACAACATGCTTAAACATCGGTAGTTACGCTCCACACTAAACATGCCTACTCTAATGTGGATGATTATTTCAGGACTGGATCATGTGATTGACAACAACCATGGAAATCCTTCATTAATTCAATCCCTCGCGTGTAGGCAACGTATGTGAATAGTGGAGTGTTAATCTGCTCAAATCTCCCAGCGGGCCTCAGGGGACTGTGAAAGCCAGCCGCTGGCGGAGGAACAGCCTACATTTTCTCAAAATAACTGAAGTCCAGGCTGCGTTTTCTGCATATTTAGATTCAAATCAGTCTTAATGGTTTGAATAGCTTCAAGTATTTGCTGTGCAGACTTAGATATGATCCTCTCCGCACGATAAAACGAACAAAGAGAGTCGCATGTGATCAAAATTATTTCATCATGGCTTTATTATTTCATGGATGTCTAAGGAGAAAATATTGTCATGAAAATAAGATTCAGTCAGAATAATTTGACAATCTGACTAAATAAAGTCATTATTAGTTCCTGCAGAAATAAAATGTGCAGTGTTTGGCATAACAATATCTAGTTAGGTTGATAAAGGAGTTAAGAAGCGTATTTTATTTACAATCAGAGACATTGCATGAAAATGTTTAAAGGATTTTTACAAAACTGTTTATCTAGGCTTGTTTAGCTGGGCATTCATTATTTTTCTATTAATTCTACAAAGTCTACTTAATCTTTAGCACCGTCTAATATCTACACTGGAAAAAATATGTCTAAAGCTGTAAATAAACTATTATAATAAAATAAAAATATTTAAGTTTTCTACTTCACAATTTCTCGATTAATTAAAAGTCTTTTATGCTGTTTCTTTGAAATTGTTTATGAAATTGACTAGCAAATTCTGAGTGCATGTTATTCAGTGTATATGATATACATATATGTACATTTATTAAAACAATTATATATATATATATATATATATATATATATATATATATATAAATAAATAAATAAATAAACAAATAAATATATATATATATATATATCCTCTATATTTATAATACTGTATTATATTGCATAATAAAAATTATTGTTTCTTATATTATTGTTATAATTCATTTCTGTACTTCTGCACTGGAAGCTCCTGTCACCAAGACAAATTCCTTGTGTGTGTGTGTGTGTGTGTGTGTGTGTGTGTGTGTGTGTGTGTGTGTGTGTGAACATACTTTGCAATAAAGCTCATTCTGATTCTGATGCTTGATTAATAATCTCATTCACAAGAATTCATGCAATATCACATTAAATAATTTCAAGTGTATAATTAATTAGCATTTAAAATCATTTGGTACATAATAATATTGTTTACCTATTTGTCCACTGAATAAAGCGATATCTAACCTGCCAAAGCAGAACTTTGTACTCACGTCTCTCTGACAGCACAGAAACACATTTGACGAGACACAAGCCCATTTGAGTTGTCCCACTATTCGCCTGTCTTTAAAATTAAGGATTTATGCTTTCAAACGAGACTAAACATTGTTAGCACGTAGAAAATGTATCTATGTTTAATAAAGTATACTATTGAACACATGCACGTATTATTCACGTAAGTCATTTAGTAAAGCCGTGGTAAAACTACCAGGCATATTGATAAACATCCACAAACAAGTCTCAATAACAACAGCGGAATTGAGGAATGAGTTCATACTCAAAAGTTGTTCTACATTACATTTAAAAGGTACTGAAAAGGCATTTGTTACTTACGAAAATGTACTTGATCGAAACGACTTCTTTGATAGAGAAAGAAACATAATTAGCATAAAGAAACTCGCTCATATTGCAGGATTAGCATGCTAGCCAGTCTGTTAGCATATATTTGCAGCTCTAAAACAAACTGAATACACAAAATCAAATCAAACTATACAACAAACACACATCCTTTGATTCACTCGTCCACATGTGTTGTGGTAGTGTTGTTGTTTTGTGTGTCATTGCAGCTGCTCGACAGTATTAGTAAATATCATCAGTGTTATTAATGTGTTTCAAGATAATAATGTGTTTTACTCAGCTGAATATCATGCTGATGACTTTTTTTATTTACGTTTCCTGTCTAAACAAGATTTATTTATTTCATACTGTCGGAATCCATTTATTAATTAGTGTCAACAAGGACAATACAGCCTATTCTGTTTTTTACATCTCTTATTTAAAGGGATAGCCTAGTTCACCATAAAATAAAAATGCTGTCATCATTTACTCACCCTCAAGTTGTTCCAAACTCATATTGATTTCTTCTGCTAAACACACTCACAAAAAATATATATATTTTGACGAATGTTGGTAACCAAACAGTGGATGGTAACCACTGACTTCCATATCCTACTATGCAAGTCAATGGCTACTGTCAGTTGTATTTTAGTTGCAATAGAGTCTCTGTCTACATTGCATTCACACTGGTGTTTTTAGGAAGCCAATCAATTAAAATATAATAATACAAGTAATAGTAATATTATTATCCCTAAAGTCCTGTTCACACAAAGGATGATAACTATAAAGAAAACTATATTAATGTCCACGCCAACTCACAGTATTGTTCTGTTTATTTGGAGTGTGTGCTTTAGTTTTGTCGCCCGCCGCTTTAA